>OX376375.1:37580979-37654979 GCA_947369275.1 Nemotelus nigrinus
AACGGTATGCACCGATAGGAACTCCCGAAAACCTCGCTGTGATGTTTCAATTGAAGGATAAATGCATATTTTTTCAGAAACTGGATCACGTAGCCATAAGAGCAGGGATCGAAATAAAGATCGGTCAAAGAAAAAGAAGCACAAGCAGCATGACAGGTCTCGCGATCGATCAAAGGATCGTAAGACGAGGCCAAGTGGTGGTGATAGCAATAAAGATAAACGCGGGAAGTATAAAGAGAAGTCGCGTGATGCAGACAGTAAAAAGGTAAAAGTTATAAATAATAAGCTTAGTTTTGTTATTGTACTGCTTTCGATATTGTAAATTCATGTTTTCATTTGTGAATTTTAAAAGGGCTTTGACATTAATAAGGCAACCAAATAGAATCGTTAAATGTCACGAAATTTCTATAAAGGGCACATACAAACAAACTATTATTTAATATGATACATCTAATCCACATTATTTTGATTTGTTTTTTTTCCCTGGAACACAGCGAGATATTAGCAAAGCCATTTTTATTCAAAATAAATTTGCTACAATTAAACTATTTTATTCTATTATTAGCGAGTTTTGTTTTTGTCTCCTTCACTCCACACTCTGCCGTGTTCATCTAATAATCTCAGAGTGGTTAGGCCTAGTACTTCCCAATTGGTGTATAAGTATAAGGGATAGTATAATTACAGTCAACTGATTGGCTTTCCATTGTATTTTAATTAGCTTTGTTCTGTATCAGCCGTTTTCAAAATTTTGTTATTTTGTTTATTTTTGTACACTAGCGATGTTAAAGTAAATTTTACGGACTTCAGAAAGATATATCTTCCACTCAAGCGCATTTAATTAGTACCCATATTGTTCACGTGCAAGTCGTAGAGATTCTTGCCGGCGTATCAACGTTGATGCTTCTTGTATTATTAGCTACGACAATATTCACATAGTCCTTTTTGATAGGTAATGAGAAGAATATATAATTTACGCAAACTTTAATCGATTTTTATGTAAAGAAAAGATGTCTAGATGAAATTCTTCACTCTCCAATGGAGCTTTATAAAATGTTCCCAGGATGATTACTTACATATGGCCTTTTCGAATTCACGTCCTCGTTCTCATCTTCAGCATGCTATGACAGATTCTGACGTCAGCAGAGTAGTTGATCTATTCTAACAGTTTGAAGCAGACCAAGACGATGTGTCCGAAATAGTAGGCTTTGCTTTGTAGCATTGCCTCAAAACACCATCAAGCCAACGAAAAGTCAAATCAGCCGTAGATAGCTGAATTCGGACAAGCTCAACTTAGTCTGACGTCACATTCTGTTATAAGAAGACGAATGCGAAGACGTCAATTCGGAAAGGCCCATATTATAAGTATGATCTTTTTCTTTGATCTTTCCTTATTGTAAATTTTGTTTTTTTTTGTCTCCTTCCTTCCACTCTTTCCATCTCCCAATCTCTCGTGGATCATCGAATCATCAAACAAATTGTCATAGTACTTCCCAGAAAATTGAAAATAGGTATAAGGGAAAGTACCTATGATCGTTATCAATTTTAATTGCACTTTATACCTTAAGTTAAATGTTTGCCCTCATTGAAATGTGTCCAGAGAAGTCTACAAAAATCTCTGGTATCTTCTTTGTTAAGGATTGATGTTTCTTTTCCATTTTCAAAATTAATTAATTTATGAATATTTAGCAATCCTGTTCGAGTATACACAGTAACTGTTGGTGTTAGAGTCGGCATTCTAGGGGCCTTTCCGAATTGACGTCTTCGTCTTCAGCTTGTTATAACAGAAGGTGACGTCAGATCAAGACGAGCTTATCTCAATTCAGTTATCTACGTCTTGGCATTGCTCGCTTGTATAACAGTTGACGAAATCACGTTCTGATTAGATTTTTGGTTGGCTTGATGCTGTGTTGAGGCTATGTTACGAAGCAAAGCCAGAGATTTCGGACACCTCGTCTTGGACTGCTTCAAACTGTTAGAATAGCTGAGCTACTCTGCGGACGATACAATCTGTCTTAACAAGCAGAAGATGACGACGAAGACGTGAATTCGGAAACGCCCTAAACATCATTTTAATTGCTTTCAGAATAAGTCTCCCAATCAAATCGATATTCTGCTCTGTTGTCTGGCTATAAAATAACTCCGTATGTGATACTTGATATGAATCATTAATGTAGTACTGGTTTCCAAGAACTCATATTTTCTTAAAGCTGCAATCATTGGTGCAACTTTATGTCTGATGCGGTTTATGTGATGTATCCATGACATTTTCTCATTTAGGATCAATCCATAGCATTTCGTTGATTCAGCTTTTTCCAGACAGATTCGGAAAAAGGACATTTATTGCTAGAATATGTACTTGGCCTTGTAGACGTTAATAAGCAATTGCTACGCCTAAGCCACATGGTATGGTTCTAGATCGCTATTAATTTTATGCTCCTAGATCGCTATTAATTTTATGCTCCAGAGATGGTTCATCCTTTCCCGAATATAAAAGAAGTGCGTCATCAGCGAAAAGGACCAATTTGCCAAACAGCTGGAGATGTTGGATGCAGCTCATATACAGGATGAATAGCACAGGTCCAAGAATTGATCCCTATGATATGCCTATGTTAATGAAACGTTCCTGACTGATGCACTGTAATTGTTTTGTCACAATCCGCCTATCCAATAAATAATCTTTTAGCATCGAATTGAACTTTTTGCAAATGCCGTATTTTTCCAGACGGACCAACTTTCTGTGATCAATAGTGTCAAAGGTCTTCTTGAGATCGACAAAAAATGGCTGCTACATAGTTACCTTTATCCAATGAATTGTTAATGAATTGGACCGCGTTTAATATGCCCGCTATTATGTTACTGTGTTCTTGGAAACTGTACTGAATAGGTTCTAAAATTGATGTGTTGTACTATACGGTGTACTATACAAATATCTTGCTCATTACACTAGGAACGGCGATTATGCGATAATTTAAGGGATCCGAAGGTTCACATCTAGAGTTGGGTCGTACTCGGATTTTTACATACTAGGTATTCCGAATACCTGTTTCAAAAATACTAGCTAGTATTTTTTGAAGTATGTACATATATGCACACAAGTACATGCGATTTGCAGTGATGTAATGAAACGGTATGATATGCCCTCCCCCATCCACCAGAGACAAAGTTCCCAGGCTAGAATGGTGATGGTGCAGTTGACCGTGAAAGGATACGAGCCATTAGTCCGTGCAGTTTGTCCGTAACTATCCAATGGTCGGTCACTTATTTGGCAAGTGTTTCTCCAATCTAGGAGCCATCTAAGGGAAAACAAGCAAATTAAATCAATTTAATTTGATTTTCATTTTAATATATGCATATGATTTCATCTTTGAATTATGACATGGGTTCAGATCCAAAAATTCGTGTCAAATTCTATAAAAAAAGCTACAAAAACGGCAAGTATATTGCGTTCATTGAGGCCCCGGGGGATACGTATCACAAATTAGTTAACAGGTATGTTAACGTAGACTTTGGCAGTTACTTTTGTAAGGAAGACCTGAACGTCAGAAGGTGTTTCAAATGCCAGAAATACGGTCACCCATCAAAATATTGTACTAGGACAAATGATGTTTGTGCTAAATGCGCTGGTGATCATAAAACCCAGGATTGTACCTCCGAAATACTTAAATGTGTGAATTGTGTCGCTAAGAATCAGAATAACGCTAATCATAGGGCGGATAGTAAAAACTGTCCAGAATATTTAAAAGCTGTACAATTTTTGATTAGAAAAACTAACTACTCCTCATAATTCATATGACATTGCAATCTCTAAAAATATTCTATGCAAATGTTAGAAGTATTAGAAATAAATTTCACGAATTGGAAGTAACAGCTACAGTATTGAATGATTCTGATATCATTATTTTAGGCGAAACCTGGCTTTATGAAAATGAAGCAGTTTTTTATAACATCTCAGGGTACTCTGCAGTGTTCAATTGTCGAGATTCAGTTGGAGGTGGAACAGTGATTTACATAAGGAACAGTATCAATTTCAAAACCCTAGTGAACGAAAAGCAATATAATATGATCGTTGTCGAACTAATAGTTTGTAACACTCCTCTAAGACTTGGCACTCATTACAGAGCTCCTTCTCAAGATAGCTTGGATTACCTCGAGTACATTGATGAAATCTACCATAAATATAAAAATATTATAATGATTGGTGACAATAATATTGATGTACTTAAATGTAATGATAACATAACCAGAAACTACCTGGAAACGCTAAAAATGAACAATGCAACTTTACATAATGAGAAACAACCAACTAGAGTTACAAATGAGTCTGCGACGCTTATTGATCATATTGTCAGTTCGGTTAACCTTCGTAGGTATGAGCTTGGTATTGCTTTTTATGACATGCCTGATTTGGACCACAGGGTTCAAAACATCACTATTACGGGTGTTCTCATTCCTAAATCTCCAATGAAAGTTTTTCAAATAACTGTGCTAAATAAAAATAAATTTGCGAATTTAGTCCGTGACAAGCTAAATATTTTGATGCTGGAATCGCGGGAAATTGAACTTGAAGAACTCATCGAAATAGTTTGTACTGCAAAAACTCTTTCAACCACTCTTAAAAAGATTCGCTCAAGAAGTAATGATTGGATAAATAGTGATGTCCTCAATATATTGAAGCAAAAAAGAATTGCTTACAACACCTATCGCAAGAGTCCAAATAATGAAAATTTGCTAAAGTACAGGCGGTTGAAAAACAAGGCTAGCAATGTAATAAATAAAGCCAAAGAAATTGCGTTAAATAAAAGAGTTGATAAAGCACATGGAAACAACAAAAAATTATGGGATATCCTTGGGAGTGAATTGAACCCGGGGGCCAATCAAAATCAAAATAAGGCTAACGTGTCCCTCCTCACAGCAACGCAGCTTAATGACTTCTTTTCGCTAATAGGCAGTAGAATAAATGGTGAATTTCGCGCAAATTGTGCGGAAAGAATTAGCAATAGACTTAACCACCAGACCCTCTTCCTAAGACCAACTTCGATTGAAGAAATAAAAGAGATTATATTAAACCTTAAAAATGTGGCTCCTGGAATAGATACGATTAGGGCAGATGATTTAAAATGCATCAAAGATCTTCTTGCTCCACTCCTTACTTCTATAGTTAATAAGCACTTGGATGAAGGCACCTTTCCTAATGTTTTGAAAAACTCTCTTATCACCCCAATCTTTAAGAGCGGCGATATCGATGATCCAAACAACTATAGGCCAATTTCATTAGCAAGCGCCTTCAGCAAGATTTTTGAGAGAGTTATCAATTCTAGGCTAGTTCACTTTATTAACAACACTATAGGCTTCGATCAAAATCAATATGGTTTCCTCAATGGCAGCAATACAAGTGCAGCCCTCATAGATGCGCAACATTATATTAACAGCCAACTAGACAAGGGTTTATATGAACAAATATAATCAAACAAAAAATTGTTTGGCGAGCGTTTAGGTAGAAATTATACAATAAAATGAAAAGTCGAACTCGTTTCCTTTATTTCTACCAATTTATTTTTCAAAAATCCGTATACTAGTATTTCGGCTATCACTTATAGCCTTCTTCAGCGATGTTTCTTCGACTGAGGAAAATAGTCCCTAATCGTCCTATTTGTAGATAAACTTTTAAGTCTCCTTAAGCGTTTCCTTTCCGTCTGGGTATTTCCCCCATCGTCGGTAGGTGAGGCGCTAATTAAATCCTCATTAGTAGCCTCATTAACTGTTTCGTTAATCCTTCTTACCTGGCTCGTTGGTGAGATGTTAATTATCGTGTTATTATGAACTCCGGTTGCCCTTGCGGTACTTCTTCTTATCAATTTAAACAGTGGGGAATATCCGTTTCCCAAATCCCTGTTAAGGAGACACTCCCGTGGAGCCTTGAATATCTCCAAACTTTCCGCTACATCTAGCTTTCTACTATCTCCCACGTTGCTTATCAGTGAGAGGTTTTCCACCGAGATGTTGTGGTCTGCTCCAACCATATGCTCCGCTACTTTAGATTTGAACTCCTTAATGTTTTTCCTCCTTGCTGTTTCTGCTTCCCTCCGATGCTCCTTGAAGCGAGTAAGTGCACTTCGTTTCGTTTGGCCTATATATTTTAGGTCACAATCCCCGCATTGGATCGAGTATATCCCTGCTTTTCCCAATCTTTCTATTGGGTCCTTTGTTGACCCAAGTAGAGTCTTCAGCTGGTTGCTTCTGTTTTGGAATACAACCTCTACGCCCCATTTCTTTAATTTGGGCTTCAAACCCAACGAAATCCGATTATATTCTAACACGACCCTTCTCAGTGGGGGCTTGTCCTCCTTCAGGTTTGTCAAATCTTTAAGTGCCAGGTTCCTCATCCGTTTTCCAATCAGTCCTGTTATCCGTTTGGTGGGGTATCCATTGCTCTCAGCTACTTTCAAAATGTGGGATGTTTCCTTCTTTAATCCCTCGGACGATAACGGTAGGGTCAACATACGATGGATCATGTGGTTGAATGCAGCCATCTTGTGCTGGTACGCATGGTTGGAGTTGTATCTGATGACGCGATTTGTGTCTGTTGGCTTCCTGTACACTTCCAGCTCTAATTGTTTCTCCCTCCTCTTTAGCAATAGATCCAAAAACGGTAGCTGACCATTTGTCTCTGTTTCAAAAGAGAAATCAATATTTCCATGCAAACCATTGATGATTTCCACGGTATTTTCTACTTCTTCTCTTTTTACAACCGCGCAGATGTCGTCCACATATCTCCTCCAAAATTTCGGCATGAGGCCCTTTTCTTCTAGATCCGCTTCTAGCTTAGCCATAAAAATCTCGCTAATAAACGGTGACAGTGGGTTGCCCATCGGAGCTCCTTTCAGCTGCTTGTAATACCCTTCCCTGAATGTAAAATAATTTTCTTCCATACACAATTTCGTTAGCTTGATGTACTGTTTGACCTTCGTCTTCCAAAGTGCATCATTTTGTTGCTGAAGCAACCAGGTCTCTAATATAAGAATTGCTTCCTTTATAGGTATGCTCGGAAAAAGAGCTTTAACGTCGAAGGATATCAGAATTTCATCCTCTTCTAAATCGCCTATCGATTGAAGATGCTCACAAAATTCTTTCGAGTTTTTGACCGAATATGACCTAAACTTATGCTCCATGCTCTGGAATTCCTTGACCAACCATTTTGCAATCCGATGCGTTGGTGATTTTTCCGCTGAAATTATCTCCCTCATTTCTTTTCCTGGTTTATGAATTTTGGGAAGGCCCCTTATCCGTGGCAGCGCTGGATTTGAGACTTTCAAATAGTTGTTGGATAACACCTGTTTGCATTCCTTCAAAACTTTATCGACCTGCTTAATAAGTGGTTGTAGTGGATCGTTCCTCAGTTTTCTATACGGCCCATTATCTATTTTTGTCCTCATTCTTTCATCGTAATCCTCCTTATCGAGTATAACTACTGCGTTTCCTTTGTCTGCCTTGATATAGTATACCGGTTTACTTTTTAACTCTTTGGCCATTTCCTTTTCTTGGTGGATACGTTTTCCGCTGTGACTGTTGTTTTTCCTGATAGCATCTGTTGCTGCCAGGCGTATGCGTTCTTTCACCTCTCCTGAAACTGGACCATCCAAAGTGTATGAGTTGATGCCTGCCTCTAAATCCACGATTAGCTGAGGTATATTCGCTTTGTTCCGAATGGCGAATTTTAACCCATTGTTTAAAAAATCAGTTTGTGCTGCCGTGAAGGTCTGTGATGATTGGTTTACCACCAACTTGCTGGTCTCCTGGGTGCTGCTTCTTTCTTGTGTACGCGGCCTCCGTTTACTCCCTTCCAGAGATTTGAACTTCTTCTCGAGGTGCTCCCTTTTCCTTTCGCCTTCAATTTCCTCCGCTCTTTTAACTTTAGTTAAAAATAAAGGAAACTCCTCTGAGTACTTTTGAGCTAATTTCAAATGCAAGCTGTATGCTTCCAGAGTTTTTTGATTTAATTTGGATCGCAGCTTTGAAATGCTCTGTGTTATGAGTCTTCTTTCCCACGTTCTGATGTTGTTGGATGCCATCGGTGATTTGATTCTGATTTGGTGACTTTTCGGGGTGACCCCGGCGTCTCTGCACCTGCTTAAAAATCCGATGTCCTTACTAAGTGCTGCAATTGATTTCCTCAGTGTAATGAATTTATTTGGCTCTGACCTTGGCTTGGTTGCCATTATTTGAACAAATATAATCAAACAAAAAATTGTTTGGCGGGCGTTTAGGTAGAAATTATACAATAAAATGAAAAGTCGAACTCGTTTCCTTTATTTCTACCAATTTATTTTTCAAAAATCCGTATACTAGTATTTCGGCTATCACTTATAGCCTTCTTCAGCGATGTTTCTTCGACTGAGGAAAATAGTCCCTAATCGTCCTATTTGTAGATAAACTTTTAAGTCTCCTTAAGCGTTTCCTTTCCGTCTGGGTATTTCCCCCATCGTCGGTAGGTGAGGCGCTAATTAAATCCTCATTAGTAGCCTCATTAACTGTTTCGTTAATCCTTCTTACCTGGCTCGTTGGTGAGATGTTAATTATCGTGTTATTATGAACTCCGGTTGCCCTTGCGGTACTTCTTCTTATCAATTTAAACAGTGGGGAATATCCGTTTCCCAAATCCCTGTTAAGGAGACACTCCCGTGGAGCCTTGAATATCTCCAAACTTTCCGCTACATCTAGCTTTCTACTATCTCCCACGTTGCTTATCAGTGAGAGGTTTTCCACCGAGATGTTGTGGTCTGCTCCAACCATATGCTCCGCTACTTTAGATTTGAACTCCTTAATGTTTTTCCTCCTTGCTGTTTCTGCTTCCCTCCGATGCTCCTTGAAGCGAGTAAGTGCACTTCGTTTCGTTTGGCCTATATATTTTAGGTCACAATCCCCGCATTGGATCGAGTATATCCCTGCTTTTCCCAATCTTTCTATTGGGTCCTTTGTTGACCCAAGTAGAGTCTTCAGCTGGTTGCTTCTGTTTTGGAATACAACCTCTACGCCCCATTTCTTTAATTTGGGCTTCAAACCCAACGAAATCCGATTATATTCTAACACGACCCTTCTCAGTGGGGGCTTGTCCTCCTTCAGGTTTGTCAAATCTTTAAGTGCCAGGTTCCTCATCCGTTTTCCAATCAGTCCTGTTATCCGTTTGGTGGGGTATCCATTGCTCTCAGCTACTTTCAAAATGTGGGATGTTTCCTTCTTTAATCCCTCGGACGATAACGGTAGGGTCAACATACGATGGATCATGTGGTTGAATGCAGCCATCTTGTGCTGGTACGCATGGTTGGAGTTGTATCTGATGACGCGATTTGTGTCTGTTGGCTTCCTGTACACTTCCAGCTCTAATTGTTTCTCCCTCCTCTTTAGCAATAGATCCAAAAACGGTAGCTGACCATTTGTCTCTGTTTCAAAAGAGAAATCAATATTTCCATGCAAACCATTGATGATTTCCACGGTATTTTCTACTTCTTCTCTTTTTACAACCGCGCAGATGTCGTCCACATATCTCCTCCAAAATTTCGGCATGAGGCCCTTTTCTTCTAGATCCGCTTCTAGCTTAGCCATAAAAATCTCGCTAATAAACGGTGACAGTGGGTTGCCCATCGGAGCTCCTTTCAGCTGCTTGTAATACCCTTCCCTGAATGTAAAATAATTTTCTTCCATACACAATTTCGTTAGCTTGATGTACTGTTTGACCTTCGTCTTCCAAAGTGCATCATTTTGTTGCTGAAGCAACCAGGTCTCTAATATAAGAATTGCTTCCTTTATAGGTATGCTCGGAAAAAGAGCTTTAACGTCGAAGGATATCAGAATTTCATCCTCTTCTAAATCGCCTATCGATTGAAGATGCTCACAAAATTCTTTCGAGTTTTTGACCGAATATGACCTAAACTTATGCTCCATGCTCTGGAATTCCTTGACCAACCATTTTGCAATCCGATGCGTTGGTGATTTTTCCGCTGAAATTATCTCCCTCATTTCTTTTCCTGGTTTATGAATTTTGGGAAGGCCCCTTATCCGTGGCAGCGCTGGATTTGAGACTTTCAAATAGTTGTTGGATAACACCTGTTTGCATTCCTTCAAAACTTTATCGACCTGCTTAATAAGTGGTTGTAGTGGATCGTTCCTCAGTTTTCTATACGGCCCATTATCTATTTTTGTCCTCATTCTTTCATCGTAATCCTCCTTATCGAGTATAACTACTGCGTTTCCTTTGTCTGCCTTGATATAGTATACCGGTTTACTTTTTAACTCTTTGGCCATTTCCTTTTCTTGGTGGATACGTTTTCCGCTGTGACTGTTGTTTTTCCTGATAGCATCTGTTGCTGCCAGGCGTATGCGTTCTTTCACCTCTCCTGAAACTGGACCATCCAAAGTGTATGAGTTGATGCCTGCCTCTAAATCCACGATTAGCTGAGGTATATTCGCTTTGTTCCGAATGGCGAATTTTAACCCATTGTTTAAAAAATCAGTTTGTGCTGCCGTGAAGGTCTGTGATGATTGGTTTACCACCAACTTGCTGGTCTCCTGGGTGCTGCTTCTTTCTTGTGTACCCGGCCTCCGTTTACTCCCTTCCAGAGATTTGAACTTCTTCTCGAGGTGCTCCCTTTTCCTTTCGCCTTCAATTTCCTCCGCTCTTTTAACTTTAGTTAAAAATAAAGGAAACTCCTCTGAGTACTTTTGAGCTAATTTCAAATGCAAGCTGTATGCTTCCAGAGTTTTTTGATTTAATTTGGATCGCAGCTTTGAAATGCTCTGTGTTATGAGTCTTCTTTCCCACGTTCTGATGTTGTTGGATGCCATCGGTGATTTGATTCTGATTTGGTGACTTTTCGGGGTGACCCCGGCGTCTCTGCACCTGCTTAAAAATCCGATGTCCTTACTAAGTGCTGCAATTGATTTCCTCAGTGTAATGAATTTATTTGGAAAAACCACTTATTAAGCAGGTCGATAAAGTTTTGAAGGAATGCAAACAGGTGTTATCCAACAACTATTTGAAAGTCTCAAATCCAGCGCTGCCACGGATAAGGGGCCTTCCCAAAATTCATAAACCAGGAAAAGAAATGAGGGAGATAATTTCAGCGGAAAAATCACCAACGCATCGGATTGCAAAATGGTTGGTCAAGGAATTCCAGAGCATGGAGCATAAGTTTAGGTCATATTCGGTCAAAAACTCGAAAGAATTTTGTGAGCATCTTCAATCGATAGGCGATTTAGAAGAGGATGAAATTCTGATATCCTTCGACGTTAAAGCTCTTTTTCCGAGCATACCTATAAAGGAAGCAATTCTTATATTAGAGACCTGGTTGCTTCAGCAACAAAATGATGCACTTTGGAAGACGAAGGTCAAACAGTACATCAAGCTAACGAAATTGTGTATGGAAGAAAATTATTTTACATTCAGGGAAGGGTATTACAAGCAGCTGAAAGGAGCTCCGATGGGCAACCCACTGTCACCGTTTATTAGCGAGATTTTTATGGCTAAGCTAGAAGCGGATCTAGAAGAAAAGGGCCTCATGCCGAAATTTTGGAGGAGATATGTGGACGACATCTGCGCGGTTGTAAAAAGAGAAGAAGTAGAAAATACCGTGGAAATCATCAATGGTTTGCATGGAAATATTGATTTCTCTTTTGAAACAGAGACAAATGGTCAGCTACCGTTTTTGGATCTATTGCTAAAGAGGAGGGAGAAACAATTAGAGCTGGAAGTGTACAGGAAGCCAACAGACACAAATCGCGTCATCAGATACAACTCCAACCATGCGTACCAGCACAAGATGGCTGCATTCAACCACATGATCCATCGTATGTTGACCCTACCGTTATCGTCCGAGGGATTAAAGAAGGAAACATCCCACATTTTGAAAGTAGCTGAGAGCAATGGATACCCCACCAAACGGATAACAGGACTGATTGGAAAACGGATGAGGAACCTGGCACTTAAAGATTTGACAAACCTGAAGGAGGACAAGCCCCCACTGAGAAGGGTCGTGTTAGAATATAATCGGATTTCGTTGGGTTTGAAGCCCAAATTAAAGAAATGGGGCGTAGAGGTTGTATTCCAAAACAGAAGCAACCAGCTGAAGACTCTACTTGGGTCAACAAAGGACCCAATAGAAAGATTGGGAAAAGCAGGGATATACTCGATCCAATGCGGGGATTGTGACCTAAAATATATAGGCCAAACGAAACGAAGTGCACTTACTCGCTTCAAGGAGCATCGGAGGGAAGCAGAAACAGCAAGGAGGAAAAACATTAAGGAGTTCAAATCTAAAGTAGCGGAGCATATGGTTGGAGCAGACCACAACATCTCGGTGGAAAACCTCTCACTGATAAGCAACGTGGGAGATAGTAGAAAGCTAGATGTAGCGGAAAGTTTGGAGATATTCAAGGCTCCACGGGAGTGTCTCCTTAACAGGGATTTGGGAAACGGATATTCCCCACTGTTTAAATTGATAAGAAGAAGTACCGCAAGGGCAACCGGAGTTCATAATAACACGATAATTAACATCTCACCAACGAGCCAGGTAAGAAGGATTAACGAAACAGTTAATGAGGCTACTAATGAGGATTTAATTAGCGCCTCACCTACCGACGATGGGGGAAATACCCAGACGGAAAGGAAACGCTTAAGGAGACTTAAAAGTTTATCTACAAATAGGACGATTAGGGACTATTTTCCTCAGTCGAAGAAACATCGCTGAAGAAGGCTATAAGTGATAGCCGAAATACTAGTATACGGATTTTTGAAAAATAAATTGGTAGAAATAAAGGAAACGAGTTCGACTTTTCATTTTATTGTATAATTTCTACCTAAACGCTCGCCAAACAATTTTTTGTTTGATTATATTTGTTCAAATAATGGCAACCAAGCCAAGGTCAGAGCCAAATAAATTCATTACACTGAGGAAATCAATTGCAGCACTTAGTAAGGACATCGGATTTTTAAGCAGGTGCAGAGACGCCGGGGTCACCCCGAAAAGTCACCAAATCAGAATCAAATCACCGATGGCATCCAACAACATCAGAACGTGGGAAAGAAGACTCATAACACAGAGCATTTCAAAGCTGCGATCCAAATTAAATCAAAAAACTCTGGAAGCATACAGCTTGCATTTGAAATTAGCTCAAAAGTACTCAGAGGAGTTTCCTTTATTTTTAACTAAAGTTAAAAGAGCGGAGGAAATTGAAGGCGAAAGGAAAAGGGAGCACCTCGAGAAGAAGTTCAAATCTCTGGAAGGGAGTAAACGGAGGCCGGGTACACAAGAAAGAAGCAGCACCCAGGAGACCAGCAAGTTGGTGGTAAACCAATCATCACAGACCTTCACGGCAGCACAAACTGATTTTTTAAACAATGGGTTAAAATTCGCCATTCGGAACAAAGCGAATATACCTCAGCTAATCGTGGATTTAGAGGCAGGCATCAACTCATACACTTTGGATGGTCCAGTTTCAGGAGAGGTGAAAGAACGCATACGCCTGGCAGCAACAGATGCTATCAGGAAAAACAACAGTCACAGCGGAAAACGTATCCACCAAGAAAAGGAAATGGCCAAAGAGTTAAAAAGTAAACCGGTATACTATATCAAGGCAGACAAAGGAAACGCAGTAGTTATACTCGATAAGGAGGATTACGATGAAAGAATGAGGACAAAAATAGATAATGGGCCGTATAGAAAACTGAGGAACGATCCACTACAACCACTTATTAAGCAGGTCGATAAAGTTTTGAAGGAATGCAAACAGGTGTTATCCAACAACTATTTGAAAGTCTCAAATCCAGCGCTGCCACGGATAAGGGGCCTTCCCAAAATTCATAAACCAGGAAAAGAAATGAGGGAGATAATTTCAGCGGAAAAATCACCAACGCATCGGATTGCAAAATGGTTGGTCAAGGAATTCCAGAGCATGGAGCATAAGTTTAGGTCATATTCGGTCAAAAACTCGAAAGAATTTTGTGAGCATCTTCAATCGATAGGCGATTTAGAAGAGGATGAAATTCTGATATCCTTCGACGTTAAAGCTCTTTTTCCGAGCATACCTATAAAGGAAGCAATTCTTATATTAGAGACCTGGTTGCTTCAGCAACAAAATGATGCACTTTGGAAGACGAAGGTCAAACAGTACATCAAGCTAACGAAATTGTGTATGGAAGAAAATTATTTTACATTCAGGGAAGGGTATTACAAGCAGCTGAAAGGAGCTCCGATGGGCAACCCACTGTCACCGTTTATTAGCGAGATTTTTATGGCTAAGCTAGAAGCGGATCTAGAAGAAAAGGGCCTCATGCCGAAATTTTGGAGGAGATATGTGGACGACATCTGCGCGGTTGTAAAAAGAGAAGAAGTAGAAAATACCGTGGAAATCATCAATGGTTTGCATGGAAATATTGATTTCTCTTTTGAAACAGAGACAAATGGTCAGCTACCGTTTTTGGATCTATTGCTAAAGAGGAGGGAGAAACAATTAGAGCTGGAAGTGTACAGGAAGCCAACAGACACAAATCGCGTCATCAGATACAACTCCAACCATGCGTACCAGCACAAGATGGCTGCATTCAACCACATGATCCATCGTATGTTGACCCTACCGTTATCGTCCGAGGGATTAAAGAAGGAAACATCCCACATTTTGAAAGTAGCTGAGAGCAATGGATACCCCACCAAACGGATAACAGGACTGATTGGAAAACGGATGAGGAACCTGGCACTTAAAGATTTGACAAACCTGAAGGAGGACAAGCCCCCACTGAGAAGGGTCGTGTTAGAATATAATCGGATTTCGTTGGGTTTGAAGCCCAAATTAAAGAAATGGGGCGTAGAGGTTGTATTCCAAAACAGAAGCAACCAGCTGAAGACTCTACTTGGGTCAACAAAGGACCCAATAGAAAGATTGGGAAAAGCAGGGATATACTCGATCCAATGCGGGGATTGTGACCTAAAATATATAGGCCAAACGAAACGAAGTGCACTTACTCGCTTCAAGGAGCATCGGAGGGAAGCAGAAACAGCAAGGAGGAAAAACATTAAGGAGTTCAAATCTAAAGTAGCGGAGCATATGGTTGGAGCAGACCACAACATCTCGGTGGAAAACCTCTCACTGATAAGCAACGTGGGAGATAGTAGAAAGCTAGATGTAGCGGAAAGTTTGGAGATATTCAAGGCTCCACGGGAGTGTCTCCTTAACAGGGATTTGGGAAACGGATATTCCCCACTGTTTAAATTGATAAGAAGAAGTACCGCAAGGGCAACCGGAGTTCATAATAACACGATAATTAACATCTCACCAACGAGCCAGGTAAGAAGGATTAACGAAACAGTTAATGAGGCTACTAATGAGGATTTAATTAGCGCCTCACCTACCGACGATGGGGGAAATACCCAGACGGAAAGGAAACGCTTAAGGAGACTTAAAAGTTTATCTACAAATAGGACGATTAGGGACTATTTTCCTCAGTCGAAGAAACATCGCTGAAGAAGGCTATAAGTGATAGCCGAAATACTAGTATACGGATTTTTGAAAAATAAATTGGTAGAAATAAAGGAAACGAGTTCGACTTTTCATTTTAAGGGTTTATATGTTTCAGCCATATTTGTTGACCTTCAAAAGGCATTCGACACAGTTGATCATACCATTTTAGGCCATATTTTAAACGAACTAGGTGTTCGAGGAAAGGGAAATGAACTAATAAAAAATTACTTGTCCAACAGGACGATAAGTACTCAGTTCAAAGGTGAAACTAGTGATAGGAGAGTGATAAATATAGGCATTCCTCAAGGATCCATTTTGGGGCCAACTCTTTATTTGCTTTATGTCCAGAGTCTGAATAATCTTAATTTAGTTTCTAAATATGTTATTTATGCCGATGACACCCTTATATTAAACTCAAATAGAGATCCTATCGAACTAGAGCGGATGATCAATGATGACTTAGGTAGATATTTTAATTGGCTTGTTACTAATAAATTAAAAATAAATGTTAATAAAACGCATTACTTGATTTTCAAACAGAAAAATAAGGAAGACATATCTTTAAGCATCTCGATTAACAACCAACCCATTGTTAGACTAGAAAAAACTAAATATTTAGGAGTAATAATTGATGACAAATTGTCATGGTCGGATCAAATTAGAAAAATCAGAGCCAAGATTTGTCCCATTGTAGGTTTCTTAAGAAGACGTTGCTACTTGAACATTGTTTTAAAAAACATGATTTATCATGCTTTTGTAATTCCATCTATTAGTTATGCTATGCTTAACTGGAGCCAATCTTCTTCAACAAACCTGGCCATCCTGAGCAGAACTCTGAATAAGGCAATTAAGGCAGTTCACAATCTGAGTACACGGACTCCCACTAATCAGCTACCTTTCATAACTGGGAAAATGACCTTTTTTCAACTATTAGCATTTCAAAAACTAATAACAATATGGAAAATCGTCCACGGAAAGAATAAATCTTCTATTTCTTTGACAATGACCAGAGAAATGCATAGCTATGAAACAAGATCTGCGAATTCTTATAGATTGCCTCCAGTCAGAACCAATAGAGCCCTTAATGACCCGATTCTTTCAGCTATATCGTTGTATAATGATATGCCTGATAATTTAAAAAACCACCTATCGTACTTCGTTACTAAAAGGAAGCTGAAGCAGTATGTTCTAAACCTATTTTGAAAGCTAATGTAAATATTTTTCTTTAAATTCTTTTTTTATCTTTTTATTTTTAATTTTTTTATTTTTATTATCTAACTTTAAATCTTATCATATTTGTATATTAATTCTTATTAATTACATGCTAGTATTTCTTTTTTTTTGTTTTTGAAGAATTGAAATAGCAGAAAATTCAATTGAAACAGTTTTATAAAGAATAGTTTAATTTGTTAATTCTTGTCCTCTCTCATACCAGTGTTTGGCACTGCCTGAGGGGAAAGTTTTGTGACAAATGAAGGTATTCAATTGCATGCAATATAAAATACTTTGCTATGGGTGTTGGTGAATTCAACTGAGAAACTAATGACCATGCCACAACTAATTAGCCATTTATGTCACTCCCAATGTACTCTTATTTTGTTAAAGAAATAAAAAATTGTGATGAGAGTGTGGTTTGGACCTTCCCACAGATCCTTCATTCTCTACTCGGTCATTTTATTACTACATTAGCGGCATTTCAAACTAACCCCATTTTGTCTATAGTTGATAGGAATGGCATTTTTACAGTTGGTGGTGGATAAAAAGTGCATGCAAAGTTATATATTTTTTCTCAACAGAGCCCTCTTTCAACATTCATGCATGAGTATGTTGAAATGGTGAAATTTTCTTCATCTCAGTAAATGCTAGTTTACTGAGCTGAAGAAGTGTGTCACGTAATCGGATATATATGTGTATTTATACATTTACATATATATGTTTGATTGTCGACGACGAATTCGAACTTAAAAAAAAAAAAAAAACACCTCCTGTATTCGTTCAAACTACCAGTGTCGAAAAATTTACTATGATAGGACCAACTAATCCTGTTGCCATCTATATGACTTTTCATCGATCGATGCCTGATACCAAACTTTTCCTGGCTAATCTAAAACAGTCGGTTTTCCACTTCGCCTCACTGAAGCGTGAATTTGTCGAAAATTTTATTAAGAAATGATAAAACGTCTATTAAACATGCACCCACTAGGGGGCCAACCTTTTCGGTAAAGCTGGACATGAGTCACAACCCCGGTAGGGTTGGAGTGCAGTCACGAGGAGAGCTTCAGCACAGCCGGAGAAGCCAACTGGCTAACCAAAAAGGATCTAAACATTTTTAGTGTTACTTTCAGTTTTCCCGGCGGATTTCATTTTACCGCATCTTAGAAACTAGGCCGCGTTTTCCCATATTTGTATCGGAACAACTCAGAAAAATCCTCAAATTCATGCTGGACCAAAAAAATTTTTTTTTGCAAAAAATGGACGTTTTTGCCTAATTTCCCCTATAAAAAAGTTTGTTCGCCCTTAAAATATCACTATTGAACTCCCAGATCACTTTCAATCATCGAAAGCGCTGTAAAGCCAGTTTTTGCCAAACTATGGCCAAAAAACCCCTTACTCCAATACAAAACCGAAATTTTTGTATCACAGCAATAGGTCTTGGCTCGTTATGTCCCAAACCACACTAACCCAAAATTTGCCGATTTTGTCCGATTTCAGCTACTTTTGCCCTAAAAACTTTTTGAATAATTGAATAAAATACTTTCCCAATTTCTCCCATCAAACATTTTTTCGTCCTTAAAATGTCACTAATATACTTCCCGACCACTTTCAATCATCGAAAGCGCTGTAAAGGCAGTTTTTGACAAACTATGGCCAAAAAACCCCTTTCTCCCTTATAAAACCTAAACTTTTGTATCACAGCAATAGGTCTTGGTCAGCTATGCCCCAAACAACTCTAACTCAAACTTGGCCGATTTTGTCCGATTTCAGCTACTTTTGCCCTAAAAACCTGAACCTAAAGTCCCAAAATACTCGCAAGCACGAAAATACTCTATACAAAAATATGCGATACGAAAATTCTTGCAAGTTCCAAAATACTCGATACGAGTATTTACTCGTATCGAATATTTTGGAACGATACGTTATTTTCGTATTCGAATATTTTGGAACGATACGTTATTTTCGTATTCGAATATTTTGGAACGATATGAGTATATTCGTATTCGAATATTTTGGAACGATACGAGTATATACTCGTATCGAGTATTTTCGTACTTGCAAGTATTTTCGTCTCGCGTACGAGATACTCGTGAGTATGAAAGCACTTGCAAGTATGAAATACGAGTTTATATTAATATTAGGATACTATTACGCCACTGTTTGATTGAAATGAATTAAATGGACGAAATTTATTGTGTAAATTCTTGATTACATGTATAGTCCACAAAAATACTCGTACCTAGTATTTTTGAATTTCGTACTAGGTACTGGATGTTCCAAAAAAATACCTGTTCCATATACCTGTTCCAGTATATACGCCTCATCTCTAGTCACATCCCTTGGAGATTGGTGTTATTCCTGGCCACTTGAGGCAAGATGACAAAAAAAACAGCCTTTAAGTGTCTAAAAACAATTTTTGTTAGATTCTCCGCTATTTCGTTCTTTAGCATTTTGACGTCTTCGGATGTTAAATTGTCAACCCCTGGAGAAACTCTGGTTTTTAGTGTACCTTAATGCTTGAGTTACAATCAATGCAACCAACATTTGCTGCCAAGTTTTGTTGGGGGAACGAGTTACAATCAATGCAACACAACATTTGCCGTCATCTGTCACTGGCTATATTAACGAAATTGTTGTTTGATAATATGGATCCTTTACAGTCTCGGAAGGTGATATCAGTGAGTATTTGATCCTTTTAAAGCTGCAGCGTGTATTGCAGAGCAAAAATAAGCAAAAGAAAAACAAATTTTGATTGTCATTTGCATATGACATTTCCCATTTCCCGGCCTCTCATAGGAACAGGTGGAATTGGATATTTTCAAAAATATTGTTGCCATGCCAAAGTTGTGTTGCATCATTGTAACTGCTCTCATACGTTCTCATGGGTTCAAACTCATTTTGTTGTGCAACAAATGTTGGTTGCATTGATTGTAACTCCAGCATAAAGCCCGTCCAGGCTACACATACTTATGTATGCGCATTCAAAATTATGTGCAAACATATAATACCGTCCAGGCCGCACATACATTTGTATGCGCAAACATATGCATATACAAGAGTAAGTGGAAGCCTATGGCTCAGACTGCGAGATAGAACACGAAGTAAGACTAATTCTTGAACGGAGTAGTGAAATTTTTGCAGGATGAAGACGTATATGAGGAGTAGGTCAATGCTAAGTGAAATTAGGAAATATTTAAGTCTTTGGTGACGTGAGTATTTCTGCGAATCTTCAGGAACTCCTATATATCTATGGAAAGAAGGAGTGAAGTTTGGCTGTGGAAATGTTTTGCATAAAAATAATCAAAGAAAAATTCTTTCAACAGCGTCATCATATCATTACAAAATTTAAAGACCTTTTTGATGTTTATTAGGAATATGCGTATGATTTTTGATGAATGTGTGAGCAATCCTAAAGCCACGGCATGTACGTAATGAGAAATCAACGAATCGCCTGCATTTTCTCCGTTTTTTGAAAAAATAAGTAAAAACAGTTGATAAATTCACTTTTTGTCAGGCTAATAAAATTTTTTGAAAATTCTCAACCTGCAAGAACGGTAATCGTCCACCAACTGACCTACTATTTAGCCACTAAAAATGTGTCTTCGAGAAAACTTACGACCGGATCAATTAACCAAGCTAAAATTCACAGAATGTAGTGCTCCAAAGTAAAAATGTTCTTTGGCCTCGTGAAAATAGAGTTTTGTTTTGTTAAATTTTATATGCCTGAAATGTTTACTCACGGCTGGTGTTCAGTAGAGGTTCGGTATTCAGTAGGTGAAAATTTAATGCTATCGTTTCTCTGAACGAAAGTGGCCAAATCACTCAGTCACTATCACCAAAAGGCTATTAGACCTGCTCCATTTTGAAATGAGTTAATTTTGAAATGAGTGAATTTGATCATTTTGCTCAGCTTCCTTTATTAGTCAACTTGACTCCCTTTTTGATTCTGTGTAGTTCTGCTTCTTTACTGCGGAATTTTGATGTGCTATGTATATTTTGTAAGCTTCTTTTTCGAGACACATATAACTTGTTTGGTGATCCACGATTCTTGGCGTACTCTTATATGCTTGGTTGTTGTTTCTCTGTTCTTAGCTTGTGTTAATATAATATACCAATCAATTCTTTGAAATTTGCTACTACATTGCTACTTAGATCATCGAGCACATATTTTTTAAATACTAACTTGCGTGTAGTATTAATGGCTATTTTTTTTGGAGGTAGCTTTGCTTTTACACTACTCTTTATTGAAAAATTTATTATTCTGTGATCCAAGTCTGGCCATTCATCATCTTCATATGTGGTTCGATCAACAAAACATGCATTTTTTACAACGACGTGATTCAGAATTCGGTAAAGCTCCGTTATTGTATGTTAAAATATCAGAGTAGGCTCTCGCGATATTAGACGCAGTCAGTAAGTCAATGTTAGTGTCGGGCAGCGTATCAAGCTTTTCATAAAATGAATACAGTGCATCAATATGACTTATAAATTCATAGTCATCTTCAAAAGGTGCTTTGTAAAATGTACCGCCTTTTATTTTCTCAAAATTTGCCAGTCATGCCGCCCAGAGTGCTTTAGTAGCCTTCAGTAGATGATTGTCCCAGGTGAGTTTGCTTTGGTCTTGCTTACATACGATTGTGCCCCTAATTTTTAGAGCTTCTGTCCAGTGTGAGCCTCTTTATTATTACCGTGATTTCGTTCTTGTAGCTGAGAGCAGTTGGGACCCTACTATTGAGTCACGAGAAGGTCTTCAACTAATGGAGACAGTAGCAGGGGGTAGTAGATCCTCTCTGTGGATATTGCCTCCTGCTGTCCGCCCTTAACCTCGCCTCCTCCAGCGCCGAAAGCACAACTCGATTTACTCGGCCATTTTCCTACTTCTTTAGGGGCATTCCTCCTCTAGCGAGCGTAGAGCGGGTCTTGTCCTCGAATGCGCGCAGTGTGATTTCCTTGCAATTTAATGTCCTTTTTATTATTTGTACTAGCTTATGTGTAGCTGATAGAGTTGATTTGCCTTTTGATAGGCAAATTTAAATTTGTGAAGTGATCTTTTCCAGAAGATCACTTCTTATGAATCTCAATCGTCTTCAAGATTAAGGATATGAGGCTAATTGGTCTGTATGATTTTGGTATGACGGCCGGTTTGTTGCAACCTTTGGCTGCCTGTACTTTAGGGATTAAAACAACTCGCGCCACTCCCAACGGTTTTAATATGTAGCTGAGTTCCACGCTCGCTCTAAATATGTGTACCAGAATGGTTTAGAATTTCCCCGTAGCTCTTTTTAGCAGAGCTGGCTGGATTCCGTCTGGTCCAGAAGCTCTAAAGGGTTTGAATTAGTTTATTGCCTATTCAACCTTTTTATACGTATTGATTTGTTTAATCAGAGGTGAGTGAGGAGTCCGATGATTAGGGCCTTCATCTTCTTACTCAGCTTCATCGCTGCTCCTAATTTCGCACCCTGGGACGCGTATTCCAAGCAGCAATTCTGGTGTTTCTCCAAAGTGGGTTGTCATCCCTCCATCTGGACTTCTAAGTAGTCCTATATGCCCTTGCTAGGCTTTGGACAGAGCTTTCTGTATTCTGGCAGTCTCTAAGATGCTTTTGAAGACCTTCGCCGTACGTGCCACTTTTCTGAGTTTTTCTAACCCTGTTGCATTATGGTAACCTTGTCCACAATGCTCTTCAATTCCGTAATCGTAATGAAACTCGGGTACAGGCCATGAAGCCCCGCTGTAATGCTATGTTCATAGCCTTCCCAATCCGTGTAACTTGACTGCCTGCACCTTACCCTTTTTACGATATTTTTCCGTAGTGCGAAGTTTACAGTTTATACACTCATTCTCGAATTTCCATAAATGCGTATCAGCTATGGTTTACATTACGTTTGGAACTCGAAGGCTGTCTACGATTTATTCCAATATTTGGTTAAAAAAAGGGAATTCAGAAAAACAATGATCCCTGAAAAAAATAAATGAATAAAAAAAAACTATTGCAAAAATCAAAATTCAAGAATACATGGTTTTTTTTTACATTTTAAGTCCATAAAACCTATTTCATTTGAATGGATTTTTAAAAGAACGAACGATAGAAAGTATAATCTGTCATTATCACATTTTTTTACAGCATCATAAAAGTCACTGTCATAGTTTGGAAACCAGCAAAAGTCATTCATCTAAAACAAGCTTGCATTTACTATCGCCTTCCGCCGGGGGAAAAATTAATGCGGTGGAAACAACCCAGCTTCGGCCTGGAAATTTTATGAATTTTCCATTAGAAAGTGCCTCAGAAAATGCAATAAATGAAATTACAGGAGATTACAGTATCCTAAATCCTATTTTAGAAACTATAGATGTCAAATGTAAAGACTCTAGTCTACCTGCACTAATTAATCAAAATGATACGATTTTATTAAAAGATGAGCCTGGTGAAGTGAAGCAGGATATCGTGTGCAAAGAAGTGGGCAAAGAATGGCATGAATGTAATGAAAAAATCATTGCACCGGTGAAGTTTCAAACAAATGAAGAAGAAAGCATGGACACGAAATCGAATTTTGAAAAGTGTATTCGTGAATACAGTGAAAGACACACAGTTGCTCCAACAGTTCCGCTTGTACCTACGAAATCAGTAAGCTCTTCAAATCTAAATAATGCTACAGAAGCCGATCCGGTCCCAGCAAAGCTTATGAAAATCGATAAATCACGTGAAGATGTCTCGCGGATATTGAAATTTAGCTGCGGAGATACAGGCTGCAAAGAAATAGGGCCTAAATGTGATCCCGGGGACCGAATGAACAAGACCTTGGCATTGGACGTGAAATACAAAGTCGTCTCAGAAAACAAGGAGAATGCTAAAAATAACACTGGTCCACTCATAACTAAAAGTCAAATTTCCGAAAGAAGCTCATCATTAATGCCAGCAGAACAAAAAACGATTGAAAAGGATATCAGTCGTAATACAACACTAAAGTGTTCAATCGTAACTGCTGCCTCGAGTGCTTCATCTATGAAAACCTCTGGTAGCCGCAGTAGCAGTAGTCATCATCACAAATCCTCCTCATCTTCATCGCGACGATCAAGTCGGAGCAGCGACTGTTCAAGGTGTTATCGAAGATCCAAAATAAGACGTGCTAGTGTTGGGTGTCAGACACCAAAGGTTGAACCGAAAGTAGCACTTGACAAGATTCCCATTCCAAACCGAGATATCAACTGCAACCAACAAGGCCTGGAACATTTAAAGTACGGTCAATTCTTCCGTATTGAAGTACACCCAAATGGTGGTGCCACTGTTGTGCATTTGTATCAAGACGAAATCAACTCCTTAAACGCCGAGGAAACAGAAGAATTAGTGGAAGAATTTTTTCGTGTAGCATTTGCCGAAGATGAAAACGGTAATGCGTATCATGTAATGGCAATTGTTCATGATGCAGCGGCTTACTTACCTGATTTACTTGAGCACATGGCCGAAAACTATCCGACACTAACCGTGAAGGCTGGTGTATTAGGACGTAACTCGGATATTGAAACATGTACAATGCAGCAGTATAATGAACAGGTAAGTACTTGAAATAAATTGATATAAATATTCCTTACGAATCTATCTGTTTAAGGTCGTTAAAAATTATCTGCAAGGTACTTTTCGCTATGGACCCCTGCATCAGATCAGTTTGGTTGGGAAAGTACACGAAGAAGTCGGAGGATACTTTCCAGATCTCTTGAGCCGTATTGAACAAAATCCATTCTTACGTAAGGTAGGTTAAATCTCTTTTTTTCCACAGTTGGCCAGATTGGTAGCATTTCGTTTCAAGCAAATTTTGTTAAGATAATATTGACCGCGTTTTTTGCGCCTTTTTGCTACAACAATATTATTTGGGAGATTTTTTTTTTAATGGTAGTATCGCAACCAAGTCCCGTGGTTGATCTATTTTGTTATCTTTGAATATAGTTAAACCAGCCAACAAAAGTAAAATTTGTCACGCAAGACAAATTCAATCACGCGAGGTTTCGATGATTGAAATGTTTACCGTGGAGAACGCTTGAGGGTTGCCCGACCACAGTCGCAGACGGTCGTGGGATTAGTGCGCCACTCGTTCGTTTCCGTGCGTCCCCTATGTTACGGAACGAGACGTAACTCACGGATGAGAGAAGAAAATATTCACCTGAGGAAAGAAAATATTCACCAGTGGAGCCCACTCAATTTAATACAACGTCGCAATATCTAATAAAGAGGGAGTCACTGTTTGGGATTATGTATATTGAAAAACTCAAAACTTTTCAATTTTTCCAAAATCTTCATCTCGACTGTCTTTTTTTTTATTTCTTAGCTTACTGTATTTCATTTTAAAAATTAAATCATCAAAGTACTAAAATTACATTAAACAACAACGTTTATTATTATTTATTTATTTATTTATGTATCCCTTGCGCTACAAATAGAACAAAAAAAAGAAACAAAAAAGAAAAAGAAATAACAAAAATAATTGAATAATTTGAAAACAAAAATTAGAACTAAGATAAATAGCAAATCAGGGTAATATTCTCAATACATTCTTGAATTGTAAAAAAATTGCGGGAGAGGACCAAGCTGAAGGGCATTGTGCGTTCTGGGTAGACGCCACAAAGGCGAATGGAAATAGACTTCCGTACGTGCAAACGGAACAGAGAAAACCTCAGATGAACGACTTGAAAATCGTTCGCAGACTTGATTGTATAATTTTAAGTCATCCGCATATAAAAGAAAGGAAGAATTGATAACAGAAGGAAGGTCATTGACAAACAAGATAAAAAGTAAGAGGCCTAGGATAGAACCTTGAGTAACTTCGGGTGTGGGAAATATAGGAAATGGAACCATTTAAAGTGACTGTGCAGGGACGATTGTGAAGATAAGAGGAAACCCAGGAGAGGAGGGGACCAAAAACACCGTACCCATTAAGTTTAAGTAGCAGCAGGTTATGGTTCACAGAATCAAAAGCCTTCGAAAATTCTGTATAAATTACAACTTGACCGTCGACAATCGAAGGCAAAGGCGACAAAATTAATGAACTCCATAAATTTGGTCGATGTAGAGCGACCCTTGATGAAACCATGCTGCTTAGGAGCAAGTAAATGCTGTATAGAAGGCTAAATTCTATTGTAGACAAGACGTTCAAGGATTTTACTCAAACAGTAGAGAAGGATATAGGACGATAATTGGAAACAACGTAAGGATCACTACATTTGAAGATTGGGAAAACATTGGCGGATTTCCATAAAGAAGGGAATACACCAGATGCAACAAGGCCAATGTTGAAAAGGATAGCTAAAGGAACACAGAGCGAGCATGAGAGGGATATGACAAGAACATTACCTCCGTCCCACAAATGACCAGAAATATTTCCGGAAACATTTCCAGAAACCTTTCTGAAATATTTCCGACAATATTTCTCTCGTCAGTCCTACACATGACCGGAAAGTTCATTCGTGGTTAGCGTGAAACGTAGCTGAAATCAGAGCTACCGCTTTTGAAGCTGCATATCTCGTCAAAATCAAAAAGCAAGACGGCTCAATGTGACCATCCATGCAGCTCCATTCTATTTTCGTCAAATGTGTCACAGCCATACCTAGCTTTAATACTATTCTCGGCCCTTCAAAAGGTCCCTATTCACACAAATAATGCATGCCTCATAAAATTTTCATTCACAACGGCAGCACAGTGCCGAAATTACGTCACACTCTTGTGACTTTCCGAGATTTTCCGATGATCAGTCGGACAGTTCAACAGCTGATCGCTTTGCTTTGGACTTATTGCGCAGTGGACTTTCGCGATGTGTCGGAAATATTTCTGCGACTTTCCGCTCGACGATGGGAAAGTCTCGGAAAGTCACAAGGCTGTGACGTAATTACCGCACTGTGCTGCCGTTGTGAATGCAAGTTTTATGAGACTTGCATTAAACCAAAGCAAGGAATCAAGCCAAAAATGACTCTCCTCTATATTCAAAATTTAAAAATATTTCCAAATAGTCGTACGGCGCCAAATCCGTAACATTTATAGAAATTATGTGAAGTAAAAATTAAAGGCGCGAAAGAACACGTCTAACCAAGCCTTGCAGCTGGACTGCGGTTATTCCAGGCCTCAACATCTGAAGACTAGCTGGAGTGCTATCAGCCCATTTAGCAATAACAATCCGATTTGATTCAGAATTCCCCAAGGATACGCTTATCACTTCATGCTTCTGAAATGCAAGTTTATATATGCCAACTCATGTATCCTGAAAAATTCCAGTGCGTAACGGTCTAGATAAGTGATTCTTAACCTTTTTAAAGCTACAGCTTCTTAACCTTTTTAAAGCTAAAGCGGCAACTCCCCCCTTTGTGAAAATCCTGTAATTTAAGGTATGGTAAAGAAGCTGGTTAAAAGTAAAGTACGGTATGGTAAAGAAGCTGGTTGAAAGTAAAGGTTGAAGCTGGAAGAGCTTCATCATAAATTTACAATCAATGTGAATACGAGTGTGGAGTGGAGTTCCACGATTCATTTTACCCCTGATTAGGTACCTATTCAGAGGTACCTATTCAGAGTTAGCTGAACTCAAAGCTTGGTGCGCGAACCCTCGTCCGAACTTGGATTCGAACCAGGGACCCTACACACAAGAAGCCAGTGCTCTAGTCACTAAGCTTCAAGCTTAAGAGCTGATTACTGGATTATAAAATATTTTAATGACTGATCCAAACGGTCGCTGAGGTTTTTTGTAACTACATGCCGTCTATGAATCGTACAGAGGGCAGCTAGAATATCTGGTACCTCTTTCTTCAAAAGGACGATGAACCCACGATGACGAACCACCTTTGCTTACATTATAAGAGGCTATAAAATCATCGCCGTATTTTTTTAGTGAGATGGCTAGTAAGCCAGCGACATACGGTGGCTTCAGAAATTTCTCCCTGGTGCTCGTGAAAAGCGAAAAATCTTTATTTTGATTGTCAGGATGATTTTTTTGCCGCTGCTTATGCGAACGAGACGGTGTCGTTGCCCCATTAGATAACACTTTGTTACATTTGAAACACATATGGAGATAGTTGCGATAGTTGCGAGTTCGTCGGCGAAGAAACAAATCTGAACGTCAACTACGTGCAACTGTTTTGACGATACTTTTTTTTTTATTAGCCGACAACGTTGTCGGTAGGATATTATGATAAGGGAAAAATAGTAAAATTAATAATTCACGATTACGATAAACAACTAAATCGAAACTGAAGAAGCAGAAATGAAGTGAACGGAAAGCAGCATAAGAAACACGGATCAAATCAAACATTCATAATGAAAGAACGGTCAGCGCATGCGCTATAATTATTCTTACGCGAAAAGAGCTGATACATGCACTGTGTTACCTGAGATCAGAAAAGAATCGTAGCATCGAGTTCTACAAAGTAATCCTACCTAGAATACAAACTCGTCTCACCATTCTAAGAATTGCGTAAGGCAAGCAGTCGCATGCAAACCTTATAATTGATTTAATCATTTTTTTTTTTTTGCAGTTTAAAATTAAGCCCGATAGCGAAAACATGCCCATCATTGTCCTTCCGCCCAAAGCAAGCTCATCGCCCCCTCAGCATCCTCCTATCGCTTCCGTTGAGAACCTATGATTTAGATAGTGCTGTGAATTTACTCAAGATAAATCACTGATCTAAGGACACTTTTGTTGTACATTGTACTACAAGCTACCATATCAGCTTCTACCACAATAAAATTTATTAGCAAAAAAAAATAAATTCAGCAAAATCGTTCGAATGAGACGGTTATCTTGAAGCAATCGTTATTGAATAAAATAAAATGTTGAATAGAGTGTTTTCAATTATTTATAGACAATGCCGTGGGGGTTGAAATCAATTTTACAAACAGATCCCCGAATGTCAAACGATGGTCCTATTTTGTGGATACGTGCTGGCGAGCAATTAGTTCCAACTGCAGAATTGAGTAAAACACCATTGAAGAGGCAAAGGTGAGATTAAATGCAAAAATTAGAACCATTTAACGTTTCGCCATATTTTTCAGAACAAGAATAAATGAGCTAAAAAACTTGCAGTATCTTCCAAGGTTGTCAGAGGCTAGAGAAACAATGATTGAAGATAGGACCAAAGCCCATGCTGATCATGTTGGGCATGGTTACGACCGAATGACAACAGCTGCTGTTGGTTAGTCAGTTTTTTTCTTTCATCAATACGAGCTAAGCAATTTAGATAACAACAAAAACTCACTCTAGTTAACTCAATACAAACCCTGAGTCTTCGAAACATTCTATGTGTCTAGCATGAACTGTTTAGAAAAATATTACTAACCTTTTTAGTTCACAGTGTAATATTTGGAACAATGATTTTGTGATAATTACCATAAACAAAATAATACTCCATATTGTTTCAGCGTTGTTAAAGAATATGTGACTGCTAATTCTGAACGATTGTCTCGTTTTGATGGGATATCGTTAAATAATAAAACTTACATGTAGTATTGTTATAACTAAATGTTTAACATTTAATATAAGTCTCTGTATTTTCTGTGTATATTTAAGTCGAAAAGAGCTAGCTATTGTTCTCATTTCAGGTGTACTTAAAGCCGTTCACTGTGGAAATAAATACACACAAAATCGGGTTACAAAAGATGTTGTGGCATTCTCAGCACAAAATTTCGCTTATTTAGTGGAAGTTCTTCAATTGGATTTGCACGAACCACCAATATCTCAATGCGTTCAATGGATTGAGGACGCGAAACTCAATCAGTTACGTCGTGAGGGGATCCGCTACGCTAGAATACAGCTTTATGATAATGATATTTATTTTTTGCCCAGAAATATTATTCATCAATTTCGCACTGTAACAGCCGTTACTAGCATAGGTATGTGGTAAAATATCAATTTTCAAGAGTTATATAGATTTTGGGTAATCGAAATATGTTTCCAGCTTGGCATCTTCGTTTGCGTGAGTACTATCCGGAGCAAGAAGTCATCAATGAGAAAAATAATCATATCCTAGCGGAACCACCACACTACAAGGAAAAACAAACAATATTACCTCATCCTATCAGTACAGAAGATAAAAAGTCACATACACCAGTTAAACGGTCGCATGATGGTAAACTGAAAAAAGAGAAGAAAGAAGTTGAAAAGCGCATTTTAAGAGAAAATGTACCAGAAGACTTTACGAAAAATCGTTCTTCATCTGATACAGAATCAGACGTAACTAAGAAACCCAATGAGTTAAGAAAAGAAACGCTGAATGATAATAGCAGCAACAGTAAAAAGTCGAAAACTTCGAGCAACAATCGCCGGCAATCAACAGAAGATTTAAAATATGCAACTGAGAGAAATAAAGTGATAAGTGAGGCCAAAATTGATATGCGCAAACTTGTTACCGATCATAGATCGCATAAGAAAAGTTCGCGAACCTCATCACCTTCATCGCGCAGTCGTTCGTCTTCGTTCGAACACCGCAGTCGAAGTGAAAAGGAAAAGTCAAACAATCATCAATATTTAAAAAGCAAGACACCATCGAAATATAATAAATTGGCTTCGTCATCATCAGGTCACAATAACACCAGTTCTAGTTCTTGCAAATCTCATGTTGCGGAGAAAACAAACTGTGTTTTACCCAAAGATATTTTGAAAACTCCACAAGAAATTTCTTACGGAGGGATTGAACTGCAGCAACGAGTAACTTCAAACGTTTCAGTAACGGATAATAGAAATGTAACTTTGGTTTCTGCTGAGAGCTCGGAAACCTCTACTCCAGCGTTGGCTCTATCGCCATATGTCAAATCTGAACAGCTTTACCCATCTTCAAATACGAATATAGTTTCACCATTTACGTCAATTCCAACGCATTCTCCACCAATCTCATCTGCACAAACTGTTCTACCGCTCTCATCGATTGAGACATCACCCAGCTCCGGCCACAACTGTCACCCACCAGTAGATAACGCTCAGTTACTTACTACAATAAGCAGTAGCCAGGTAGCGAAAATAGCCTTTGAAGTACCCTCCAAATACATGACTCTCAAAACAAATCGTATGCAATGTAGAAATAACTGCACAAGCACGTCAGCACCTGTTGTGCAGCACCCATCTCCACCGCCTTCCGATCTGGTAAGCACAATAATGGCAAGCATGGATAGTACAACAACGGCAGCTCGGAATAATGTATCGACAACTTATTAATTAGTAAATAGTAGATGTATAGTATTTTATCAGTTAATAGAGCCCATGAGAATATTTAAAGTTTTCTTATATTCAATACGTGTAATATTAAGCTACGAGCTGTGTGATAGCGACAGAATACCTGAAAGTGTACTCGTTAGGTAATTTAATTGTATAACCTGCAAACATCGTTCACGACCACTTCCTCCTGGGTCGCTGTTTGAAGGAAGGTATTTATATTGAGAAGAGGATAATAAAACAACAACCGAGTTGATTGTAACTTGTGGAAACTTATCAACTCATCAATCGAGGGGGAAAAGTACGTCTGCTTGGAGGTTAAAAAAATGAAAATGCTATCAGAAAGACATCAATATGTACCATACATATGTATCCTAAATTCATTACTATTACCAGCTTAAACTCATTAAGAAAAACCTAATCAGGCCAATATGAAATACACACAGATTAAAAATTATGAAGCTCACTTTCATTTCTTGCAACTAAGCTACTGGCAAAAATTTGATTAATTTATATGCTATTAGATTTACATTTAGAAATATATTTTAATTTAAACAATTTTTTTCAATTTTCTTCTATAGAAATAATATATTTTCTATCGACATATTTAGTCATTTCGATTACTGCTGTAAAATTTTGTTTACAATTTTGCATCTCGTCGTTTCTACATGGAGGCATTAGGCTTTGCGGTTGTAAGCTTGATTCGACATTCTCGTCGCTCCGACTTGGCCGTACCCTTATTTACATTAGAGAATTCAAAGTATACTTCTCATCACGACTCCAATTTTTTCGCTTGCAAAGTCTTCTACTTCAAATCACTGAAATAATTGAATACGGCTTCGATACAATTTTGTACTAAGCATTGTAACTCCAGCTGAAACAATTTCAATATCGTCGAAATTAAACATTCTGCGTCATCCAGTTTGAGAACTCTGTAGAAATGTCCACAAAAACAACTTAAAGTTGAATACAAGAGTCCGATCGCCGGCTATCTTTCACACTTTATTGAGGGTAGCAATGACGTCAAAAATATTTTGCTGTCAAACAAAATACGAAAAACCACTTCATGCAAGTTGCTATGCATTAATTCGAAAGATTTCAAGTACGCGAACCAACCTTTTAGTTGTTGCACTTCTTGTCAGCCAGATCGCTTGATGATTGTGAACGACATCCTCCTAAGTTTAGCTGCATTTCACTTAATTTTCTTTGTCCATATTTACACGCTTCAAATCAACACGTATTCTTACGAGTTGGTGAAAAGTGCTACCAAACAAAGCACGATCCAGTTAACGGTGTCTCTTCACCCCAGGCTTTTAAAACTCGTGTTGAATAGAGGCGTGCAAATCTGGGCTTACCTATCGTTGTTTGCCACCTTGAAAATGAGTTTTGCAGCTTTTTGAAAAGTTCCCAAAATTAAATTTGTATAAAAATCGTATAAAAATTTATTTGAATTAATCTTAAAATATAATATTCTTAAAATATTATATTTGATTTATAAATGAGATTATATGAATGACTTAAAATTAACATTTATGTGAATGTAACGTTTTTAAATACTTCTTAAAATAGCTGCTAACTTTTATAGAGTATTTTCATTTTGTATTCTTTTAAAAATTATAGAAAAACTTAAGAGAGAACGAAACATAAGACTAGCAAACACAGTTTAGTCTTATGTGCTTTAGAAGTTTGGAAGGAAAGATCAGAATATGCGTGGTAAACGATGCATAATAATAATGATGATGACCACGATGCATGGTTTTGGGTTTTGATACCGTTCTATAGTTAATGGCGAATTGCCATTTGCGATTTCATTGAAGGAACTGGCTGACTAATACGAATACCTAAGTAGCAAAGGCATTTAATCCCAATATTAACCTTACAGTAGGATCATAACACTCTGTACACGACGGTTAGTTACGTTTCAGATTCGTGTTTGCAACTAACAGGACAATCCAGCCAGCATATGAGCATTTCTTATTGTGCTGCATCTATTTCGATGGCAATAACAACATTTGCAGTTTCAATTTCTCGGACTCACTCATTACAACACTACTGGTCGCCTTAGGTTTTTGTGGTAATAATCTATAATTTTCTGTTAGTTCAATTTCGCAATCACTCTCATCGCTCCCTTTGTTATATTTACTAGCTTCAATTTTTTGACTATCTACATTTTCACTGTTCTTCAGGCACTTCAACTTGCCAAATGCATTTTCGTCAACGAATGTGTCTTGACGATATGTTGACATTGTCTGTGTCGCTATTTCTTGGGCGTTGGCTTGAATTCCAACATCGCAACTTGTTTTACTATTCCGCGACTGCGTCTTCCCCGTCGAAACTCCAGAGTATGAGCTTCGTAAGCCTAAAACGATATCTAATTCGGAGGGATCGGATGTGAAAGATTCATTAAGGTCAGACACATTATCAATCTCATCCCGTTTATGACGTTTATTTGAAGTGTTTCTTCGGTTGATGCGTCGAATATTATGTCGAGTCGATCTTCTACTACTACCCCGGCTTTTTAAGCTGCTTTTACTATTCCGGGATATTAAATCATAATCGTTTTTACTTTCAAACCCTATGATATTATCAAAAGAAGACGATGTCTGAAGGTGCTTCAAAATGTCTTGTAGCTTGCACTGTTTTTTGAAAGACTCGCTGTCGGTACGATAGTCACCTACTTCTAAACTATTTGCTTCATCGTCATCTTGCTTCCGCAAAACTACATCTAATCGAGAGTTTTCAATTTTAAACGATGCACGGGAAGCTTCTTCGTCAGAAGTAGTAGTCAGTCCTTGATTATGCAAAAATGGAAATAATATTTTCCCATTTTTCGAGATTAAATTAGTCAAACGCTCTGGTTCAACTAAACCGGTTCTGGCACTACGCCGCTTCATGTTCTTTGTAGTTTTTGAATGTGTCAGCATTCCCACTTTATTGCTAACTTTTTTCATTGCCATGACTTGACTTTCAACAGAAGTACTGCTTTCGCGCCGATTACTGTACTTTCTGCTCGAGGTAAGAAAGTCACGCTTTCGATTTCTCGATTTACTATGTTTTCCATACGATTGACTTCTGCTGGCGACTTTTGTTTTCATTTCAGCAATCTTGACAGACACCTGAAAGAAAAAAATGATATTGCTGTATACATTACAATGCGGATATTTTAACGGATGTAACTAATTCTGCATACTTTCAAATTTGATGCTATTAAATTAACGGTTTTAGACAGGCAGTTTGCTAGTATCTATTATCCTATAGTACTTTTTTTTTACAGTATTCTATAAAACAGAGTAATATAGACGTCGTTCTATACGTATAACCCATGGTTGGACACTTGGCAACTTTTAGAGCAAGCTCATTTGACGCAGAGAGATCATTTTGCAATTGAAAACACTTTTCAAATGTCTCGATTACCCTGAACATGTTGAAGTCATCAGCAAACATAAAACAGGAAGCACGTATACAGGGTGGTATGTGATTAATAAACAAGAGTAAAAGACGGCCAAGGATTGAACCTTTCGGGACGGTAGGATGTAGAATGAAACAGAGGTGTAGGAATTGATAGTTCAACACAAGTACGATCAATAATATAGAAAGTGAACTAGGAGAGTCGAGGACAAGAAATACCATTTTCAAGCTTCAGATGAAGACGATCATATTTAAATGAGTCAAAAGCTTTAGAAAATTTTTATATTATATCTACCTGCTCTCGTTGATTCAAGACAGATCCAACAGCAGTGTTGAATGAAAGCAAGTTGGCCAATGTAGATTTACCTGTTATGAATCCGTGCTGCTCTGGAGGTGAAAAATGTTGGCCAGAAGGATAGACTCTATTGTAAACCACTCTTTCAAGCAGTTTATTGACGTAAGCAAGGAGAAAAAAGGCGAAATTTGAGATCCAAATAGGATCACCAGCTTTGTGTAAATGAATAGCGTCTGCCGTTTTCAATGGACAAGTTTCATGATGTTGAAAATACTATATTTAATGTAATGGAATTGAAATATAGATCAAAACTAATAAATCACTGAAAAAATAGGCATAATCATCAAGCCAAAAAAGGCATAATCATCAAGCCAAAAAGTGATCAAGATGCTGCTAGTACGATGAATGATATTAAAAAAAGCCAACCCGGTAAAATTGAAAACACCTGTTGATTTTACGAAACCACTTAGAAATGGGGGTATATTAATAAAATCTAACAACCAACATAATACTGAGGTTTTATTTGAAAAACTGGAAGAAAACTTAGGAGCGCTCTATAACATCGAGAGTTTCAAGAAGAAACTGCCACGAATGATGATAAGAGGACTCTAACAAAAATATAGCACGCAAGAGCTGAAAGAAGAGATCATGAGTCTAAACCATATGGGGCAGGTAAAAAAAAAACAAATAAATGGATAGCTTTTGTGGAGGTTTGTGGGAAGCTATTTGAAAGAATTGTGAACCAATACATTAACATCAATTTTGGTTCCCATTACATTGTTGAAGGCCACAACGTAATGCGATGTTTTAAATGTCAAGTATTCAGCCATAAATCGTCAACATGCCAGGCAAAGGAAGTGTGTGCCAAGTGTTCTGGGAATCATTTTACCCTCGCATGCACAGTATCATCGTTAAAATGCAATAATTGCATAATTAAAAATCATATGCATACACAACATCGTGCAGACAGCTATGAGTGCCCGGAATTTAAGAGAATGATTGAAGTTAATCAAAAGCCTATCAACTATGGATATTAGATCAAGAGCAAACGGAAAAAATATTATTTTAAACATTTTCTTCGCAAACGTTAGAAGCATTCGAAATAAAATTGATGACATAAATATTTATTTATGTTCCAACAAAAACAGATTTTGTTGTCCTGAACGAAATATGGATATACAGCAACAAACAGGAACTGTACACGCCGAGAGGATACACAGGCTATTTTTGCACCAGGCAATCGGGCCGTGGAGCATTCGCTCAAAACTTATCAGCATGTCTGATAAATATAGTACTACAGTTGTGGAGCTTGCACTCAATACTGGGAAAATCAACATCGGCACCTTTTATAAAGCACCCAATGAAGAAGATCATCTCTTTCTGAATCATATCGACGAATTCTACTCGACTATCGAAAAATTAATCACTATAGCAGATACAAATATAGATATTTTAACAGCCGTATCCAGCGAATATCTCGATATAATCAATTCAAATAATGGAGTTATATTAAACAAAACAGAACCAACACGTATCACTATGACATCCAAAACACTACTCGATCATTTGATCATAAAACATCCAAACATGAATGAACGTATGGCTTACATTGATGATGACTGGCCCGGCTTAGAGCATAAAGCTATCAACTTATCCATCAAAAATTTTGTCAAAGCTAAAATACGGCCTAAAAAGATATCAATGAGCAGAGCCAATAATAAAGATTTCTTAAGGAACTTCATAAATAATCTTCAAAAGTCTCCAACTTCCAAGTTTGATGATCTGATTTTGATGATGGATAACTAAGGGTGTAAGTGATGCATCAAACCGAAAACGAATTGCTTACAAAAAAACCTAAATCAGATCCAAACTCCACGTCCAAGAAGCAGATCTATATATCTATGAAGAAGGAATCGAATCGAGCTATCTTGGAGGTCAAAAAACATTTCTACAGGAATAAGTTTGAAGCTTCAGCTGGGAATACCTCCAGATGTTGGCAATTAGTAAATGAGCTCTTGTCAAAACAACAAATCATCAACGTGCATAGAAGAACTGTTGATAAATGGAACGTGGACCTGAAAAAGGCCTTTGACACCATTAACCATGACATCCTGCTTCAGAGGCTCGAAATATACGGAATCCACCACAACTTCAAACTGTTAATAAAGAACTATCTCTTCAACAGGCATATTGTTACAACCAATACCATGCATAAAAGTCAAGAATGCACCATAAACATCGGCATTTCTCAAGGACCAATTCTTGAACCATTAGTGTTTTTACTGTACATTAACAGCGTACAGGATATTTATCTGTCGGGAAAAATAGTTTTCTTTGCTGATGACACACTACTGCTGTATTCTGGTAAAAATGAATTAAATCTCCAGCAAAATACAATGATGACCTAGGATTGGCTCGAACAAAGCAAATTGATTATAAACATCCAAAAGGACCAAATATTTATTATTATTAATAGAATACAATTGGAAAAGGTCAACTCAATTAGATACTCAATTTAATTCTAGATGAGAAAATGTTTTGCCTACAACATATCAATAATATCAGACATAAAATGGCGCCTATGATAGGAGTCCTGAAAAATATGATTTTTTATCGCTTAACATCAAACTTGACATCTACAATGCGCTTATTTTGTCAAACGTCTCTTATGGAACAGTTTTGTGGAAGCAAACATCGAAACAAAGTATTGACCTGATCGGAAGACTAGTCATTAAGGCTATCAAGACAATATTCGAAATGCCAACTCTGACTCTAAGTTCACATGTGTATCGTGAAACAGGACTACTAATCATACAACAAATAATGTGTCTTGAACAAGCAAAACTAATATTTAAGATACTTAACAAAAATCTCATATGTTATAAGAAATAACTCAGACAGCCACAAGATCGGCGAGTAAACTTGCAATTAAAAAAGGTAGGACATATCGCTTGAAAATGGATCCAGTGCAACAGTCTTTGGCTTATTACAATACCTTACTTGAAGATATAAGAAAATCTGCGAATTTGGTTAAATTTATGGAAAATCTACGATCATTCTTTACAAACAAAAAATGACGCCAACCAGAGTTTTTTCTAAACTTTTCTCTGGACACAAGTCTCGACGATGAGAAATAGGCAATATTATCTGAACAGTACGAAAGTTACATATGTTTTGAAGTTTCGATGCACACGGACCGTGCATTTTGATTGTGAGTGATGGAGAGAGTGGAAGAGAGGAGGTAAAAAAAAAGTTCACGTTTTTTTACCGCGGAACGTGTGGTCTCTGACTCGTCTGTGACGTAATCTGACCTCAGTGAAGATCGCCGCTCAGTGAATATTTGGATAATACGAGTCACGTCGTTTAGGTCGCGTGACGTCACACACTCGAACGCCGCGTGTAACGAAATTATTTTTGCAGTGCAACCTCAAAGTAACATAACTGTTTTATTTCTAGAGATATTTTAATGATTCTTTCATATTTGAGTTTTATTTTACTTAATTTTTTATAATTCATCAATTAAAAAAAATGGTCAACTTCTCCATTGAGAAGGGACTATATCTGAAGTAATGCTTAGGTTGAAGATTATTAAAACAGGAACACACAAAGGAGATTATAGAGATTTAGTGAAGATATAAAATATGTACAAGACTATTGGAACCACAACCAAAGCTAGTATCAATGGAGCACATTAGGGATACTACCTCAGTAGGGTTTATACGAAAAGAAGATAACGTGGGGCAGAAAAAGTTGCGAAAGAAATATTTCTTTGCGAAAAGAAGCAAGCGAGGTAGCGAGCAAAAGAACTCGCAAACATCTTAACCTGTTAACTGGGTATGATGAAATATTTCGTCATACCAAAAAGTCAACTGAAATGGGCATGACATCTTTCGTCATGAAAAATTTTAATCCTAACTGGGCATGATGACATTTTTTTCAGAAGAACTTTTAACTTTATATGTAACCATGAAGTGAGATCATGATATGGCATATTTAAAATTGGTTTGTACCTGTGCGTGCATTAAAGCGTTCAGTACAGGATGTTGCTGAATCAGTGCAAAATAGTCCATAGTATGAATTATGGAAAGTAATGTAAATGCAGCGATTTTTCGTAATTTTTTACTGACTTTCATTGTATTTCTTTAAACCAGCGCATGAATAGACATAAACATTATTGAAATGTAAGCAGTTTCCAAAATAATCAGTTAATGAGGATTCAATTATATAGTATATGCTGCTAAAAGCATAGTACCGGGGTACTCAACGGGCTGGTTATTTAGGGATGACTTGTAGGCGTGATCAGAGTTAGTTGTTGACATGTGCTTGTCGTGATTTGTTTTTCTTAGTTTATGAATTTTTATGAGTTAATGATTTGAAAAATAAATTCAAGGTTTTATACATACCAAATAAGGAAATATCCTTAGATAAGTCTCTTTTGCTACGAAAAAGAATACTATGTTGGAAACAGTGCATTTAGGCAAAGTGAGTCTAATACTAATTTTCTTCGAAAATCTGGAGACTATGATTTGGAGGATTTTTTCGCGTGATTTTTTCAAGGTTGCCTGATCGCACATTCATCAAAAATCTTACAGATATTATTCTAAAAAGCGTTTATATGTTCTTGGAATTTCGTAAGGATCTGATGACTCCATCAGAAGTTACCACAATCCAAAATTTGAAAAATATTCTGTGCCTACCTTAACGCACACACCGCCCACGAAGGATTAAAAACTTTCAAAACGGTATCATAAACAAGCTGAAAACAGTTTAAGTTATAATTTCGCATACTCCTTTTTATCCAAATTTCTTATTTCCCAAGAAACACGTAAGTACCTTATAATTCACTAAAATCTCTAAAGATTTAATAGTATCTTAATTTGATCTTGATTCCGACCAACTTCTAGTACTTATATATCAATATATCCTGAAAATATCAGCTCGAACGTGTAACGCAGCCATGAGTGATACTCACTGAATCTTTATGTTGATATATTACATTACTTCGCACTGCGAAGTAAAAAGCCCCTATTGTGAAATGGGCTGAGCAAGTTTATTCCCCAGTTAATAGGTTAAGAGAACGAAGCAGTTTCATCGTTGAACTTCATACAGTTGGAAATACCATGGGAGCATTTTAAAGTGTAAAAATAGGAGATGCATTATAAAACAGCAAATGCATTATAAAATAAGGAGGTGAATACAATCGATGCAAAAGAAAAAAAGAGTTTATCTTTCTTTATGCAATTGGTTAAGTGGAGGCATTGTTCTTACCACTATCGCCAGTTATACGAAATTCGCTGAGCATAGCGTTTTGGTCTAATGCGACCTTAGGCGTGCACATAACTTTGAAGTAGAGAATGCAACCACTAGGATTCCGCACATACTTTCCCTAATTTTCATTGAAGTATTGTAAAAGCATGAAAATTCAATTTTTTTCAAAGGCAGTATTGCAATAGAGACGGCAATAACCACCTATGAATCAGTACATATAGTCAAAATCTTCATCATCTACGTCAGACTTATACTTAGCCTACATGCTCAATACTCAATTTGTGTTTAATCAAACACATATCTACATCACATTCAACACTTACCTGTGAATCCACAGAATTTCGTCTCGATTCTACAGAAACATGTCGTACACTGAAACTAAATTCTGAATCAAGAGAGCTTTTGCGTGGTCCGTGGCTTGAAGAATTTGTTGCTGTCCCGGTTATGGCAAACCTTCTTTTCACAAATTGTGGTAAATAGTTCGCCCATGTGGAGCTTATTTCATTCGTTGCTGATGAATTTAAATCGTTTATGTCAAAATTTAATCCGACTGGGTCCGTGTAGCTATTACGAAGTGTTATAGAGAGCCTTCCTTTATCATCAAATTCTTTCCTTTTAGCCCAAGTTTGTGCAATCACTTTATGTTTTTGCACTTTTATTTCTTCGATAGTTTCTCGACAAAATTTCCTAGAAATGATAAGACTTAAATCATATGCATTTTTTCTTTAAAAACTTACTTTCTTAAGTATCTTGCCCAAGTTTCAATTGAAGATGGTGTCCAGCACCAAGAAGACATAACTACACCAGAACTAAATAAGCACAATAAATGGACTTGAAGAATCGCGACACTTGGTCTATTTTCAATTTTACAAACTTTGTGCTCGTCGATGTACTTTGTCGCTATCTTGCATCTGTGTAATATGAAAATCGTAGAAGTGGTGTAACTCGAAATTTTCTCAAATCTTACTTACATTATGAATTTTTTCAAACTTTCCGCCCAACCAGCCGAGTTATAGAATTCATTGAGGTGGCAGACTATGGATACAAGTATGAATACAAAAGTAAATACTGCACACACGCCCATTCGAACAATGATCAGATGTATTTTGTTGCTAGCTGACGTTGATTTTATGTTATTCAGATACAATTTCCTGCCAAACAGCTTGACTGTGCCGAGTACAATAAAACTTCCGCCAATTATAATAACAATGCTTAAAGGTCCAAGAAGTAATGCTGTGCGAATTGCATGATTTGCGTAACCGACAAAACATACTCCAACTATACTGTTTCCGTCGACTTCGCTTAAGGCCATGGTCGTAATTGTCAAAACCAATGGTAAAGACCAGGCTACCAGATGGAAGTATGAACCTTTTTTCTCGATCCGATCTTTGCCAACAGCTTGCAGATTCCATGCATATGTTAAGAAAACAAACCTTTAATTAAAAAAAAATATTCTTTTAATTGCTTGATAGCTGACCGACGTACATTTTATGGATATTCAAAAATTTAATAATTGAGATACAAAAAAAGGGATTAAAAAAGGTGTTGATGGCAAGAGATAGAGAGAGCAAGGATCAGACTAAACACCAATAGTTAAGAGGCAAACTCGAAAATGAAAAAAGGTAACAGAGCCACACAAAAAATTGCAGAGGAGCTGTTCTAATTGGAATCAAATTTAAATTGAAATGCAATTGATTGATTTCATTCTTGTATCCACAACACTTGACAAATAATACATCTAATTTCGATCACAATTCGATCTAACTTTCTGGTTTCAATCAATTTGAACAATTTCTAGAGAGCGAGTACGAACTTCTATTTTCTAATCTTTTATATAAAGGCGCGTTTTTTTGCTCCTCTATCCAGCGGAGAGTAGAGTAGACGTATTGAAAACAACAACACTCCTACACCAGTGAATTCACTAGTACAGAAATTCTATGCCTCATTAGTAGTTCACGGGTTGAAGTGTAGAATGTGCTGATAGAAAATAGTAAAGCTCATGAGAAGTTGTCTTTTTTGCTGAGAGGTGGCTTTGGGTTTTTCATGGTTATGTTGAATGTTTTGGTAGTTCCGAAATTAGAAAAAGCTCTCATAATGTGTAGAAAGTTAAAAGAAGTAATTTTCTGTTAGTTCTTTTTCTATTTTCTATCGATTGTGATAGTGTATATTCGTTATTTTCTCCCTTTATTTTCAGCTGTTTTGTGGTACCACAGCGAATATAGCAACCTATGTCAGGTTTAGCGAATGCACTGCTGTTTATACTAGATCGTTGTTTTTCCGGCATAGTTGTACTCTGCACTGCATCGGAGCAAAAAAACGCACCTATAGTTAGAGACGAGTTATTCAAAACTGAACAAAGAACCATAATGTCCCACCTTTTTAAATCTTAAGCCTGAATTACATTGGCCAGCAGTGCAGTGCAGTGCAGTACACTGAAATTTAGAACTCATGTAATTGCATGTGGCAATTCACATTAACTGCAGTGCAGCGGACTGCACTGCATCGTTTAGGCTAATTTCTAAAACGCTGCAGACTGCATCAGCTGACATTCGTTTGAGAGTAGTTGACCGGGCAAAAACGATTTAAATTGAGGCGGAAATTCCGTTCCAGGCATTAAACTGTAAATGGACGAAAAACAGATGCAGAAAATCTAAATATCAAACCTCCACAAATTAATTTGACTTTCATTGTCAGAGCACTGCACTGCTTTCAATGTGCTTTGCAATGCGTGCACTGCTTCGGCACCGCGCTGGACTGCACTGCACTGCGCTGCACTGCATTTCAATGTAATTCAAGCTTTATGAAAATTTCGGTAAATTTTATGTTTCCGATAACATTACTTTTTAACTACTGTACCATAGCGTAAGAAGTTAATTCCTAAACAGCGTGTAAACTCGTTAAATTCGTTCCACAGATGATCGATGTAAAGATGAAATATTTCGGTGCGATGGAATGTTACCGAAGGATTCCAGAATGGTGCGAGTTTTCATCAAGAAACATAAATAATGTGCATTGCTCTTTAAGTTTGCTGCGAAACAGAAGCTCTATCGAGAAAGAGGGTGCTCAACATGGCGTCGGAGGAGCTATCGAAAAAGCCTTCAATATCGAAATGCATGAGCGCAACAGCTTGAAAGCGAATAAGGTTCTTCATGAGAAGCGAAATGTCTAAGGATGAGGCCAGGGAAACGGCGCAGACTTACAGGGTTTGAAAATGGCGATCATGTCGAGAGATTTTCCCGAAGGACTTCTCATAACCGTCCAGGGTTTGAAAATTGCGATCATGCCGAGAGATTTTCCCGAAGGACTTCTCATGACCGTCCAAACAGATGGGGAGGAGGATTGCTTGCGAAAATAGAGCGAGGCGTTGTTCCTCACTCCCTTGGCATCACCTGTAAAGTAGAGTATTTGTACGTCCCTCTATTGTAATGATGTACAAACGGCTGAATGGATAAGGACGGAGGTCACAAGGACCAAGACTTGAGAAGGGGTCAATCTACAGCCCAGAAAAAAACTCTGATTGATGAAAGCCCAAACACTTGCTGGCTAGTTTCCCAACCAAGCGGATCCTGACACCGGGATAATATCCCGATGGAATCATGGAGCGACGCTTCAATATAAAGTTAGACAAGGACCTAGTTTATTGTTTTTTTTTTGCGAATGTTAATTCAATATGATGCAAACTCTATAATTGTATTAATACAAAAACATACCAATATATGATAAAAACAAGCATTTCAACACTACTTTATACGTACCAAACCATTGCTGCTGTTAAGAAGTAATACACTAGTACAAACACAATAATACAGGATAAATTTTCTCCAGCACTTGGTTCCGAATGGCGTAGAGTCCCATCTTTTCGACACACTATATCTTCGCGACTACCCGGAGTAAATTGAGCAAGCCACCTTGGGTGTGAAAAATATATAACTTTGCACATTATACATATTTACAAATGCTGACTTACCCCAGACAAGACATTAGGAAACAGAGGTTTATATAAAAAACAATAACGGCTGGATATTTATTCGTAGCTTGCCAATCTATAAAAAATGTGGCAACGACAAAAAAGCTAGATAAAAAGCATAAGCTTGCACCCCACGCCACGAGTTTATGAATTTGTCGGTGCTCATCATCCGTGTATAGAGGATCTTCGCATTGAACTCCGCAACCTTCTATTCCGGGATAGTAGCTAGATGTTGTTTCCGCTGGTACTAATGGTTTTAAACACTTCCCAGTTCCATTAAATTTCATTTCTCGTACATCATTATTGCATTTTGGTGGAAAGAGTACTTCATTGCACCGAAGAAACTCGGGAAAGAAGCTTGTGTTATATAAAATTCGACAAGGCTCAAATGTTACTCTACACATTTCCAGAGACGGCAGATATACCATGTCCTTGTTCTTTATTTTCTCACATCTCGGTACAAACACGGCACAAACAAAGGGCTGAAATTAAAGAAAGGCATGCGATATTTATATTTATTATCTTTGCTTTAGAAAAGAGCAAAGACTTGCAGAAGCCTACTAAATTATTAATCTTTTTAGTATTACCTGAACAACAGCCCAACATCTTGGCACGTGTCTCAGTGCTTGATAGCTTTGTAATTTCTCATATACTTTTTCTTGACTGAACATATCCGTTAAATCTAAACTAGTATGAGAATAAGGAATTTTGGAACCCAAGCATGAGCTAATGGTTAATTTTTCACATTTCGCTGGTCGCACACAATGCACGTGACGCATATCGCCTCTTCCATCAAACCATGGCTTATCATCCGCTCCTTTTTTACCTTAATTGAAAACAAAACATATGCGTTATTTATGCTAAGAGCTTATGTTCTATACTATTACTTAAAATATTCTGTACACAATTTTATTGATTAATAAATGAGCTTACTATAAATTCGGTAGTTCTTTGTCCCATTAATCCATTCGAGTTCAGTAATATCCTTTAGTTCATTTAAGATGGCATGAGCTTCAATGTCAATTAGCATTAACAAGGCCAATAAAAGATATATTCTACAAAAGAAGCTGAAAATGAAACATAAGTTAATCTAACAATAAAAATAACAACCGCTAGCCTAATAATAGAAATAGAATCACCAAAAATATTGATTGAAAAACGCATCGTAATCGATGTATTGAAAAAAGATGCAGAATATTCTGCATAGAAAAAAGTATTTTCATAATCTTTTAATTAGCTTATTGTATATTTTCTTAAATCCATATTAATAAATCATTGACCGAGTGTGCATTCATTTCAGGCAAAGCATATAGGTTCGCATTGCAGATGAGGGTGGTTATATCGAATAAACTGACTATAGAGAGGTCACCCAATAAGCATTTAAAACTATATTTTTTTACCAATACAATTATACGCGTTTTTTGGCGCCTATATGAATAGTGGAATTGAAAATAACGATCTTGCCCCAGTTGTTGGTTTCGACCTCTGCTACTGTAGAGACGCAAAATTGCAACTACTTCGTATCAATAGTTTTCCATGAAACAAAGTTTTCTTAAATGAACAGTCGTCATAAAATATTATTCTTCATAAGGGTTACAGTGTGAGAAATATAGATACAATATGACATTTATGGCGACATTTGGATTTTTATTACCTCATTGACATTCTGCTATCCGATCTGCAACATAACCAGAAGAAACAAAGGCACGTTTAGTCAATTATCGTCCGTATTAGAATTCAGACTATCAAAAATCTGATCTCGTAGCAGTTGATTATTTTCGGTCAAGCGTCTAAGTTATATTAGCTCTTTCATCTATGAGAGCATGCGCAGCACCACTGATGTTTAATGCAATGGGGTCTTGCAATTTTTTAACTAAAATGCAAGTATACTAACATATCATAGAAGCACGCGAATTCACAGCCATTGATATTTTAACTATAGTTAAATTAGTATATATCGGAACAAAATGACGGAATCTACGCCACTAACTAGAAAATGTACACAGTACGCACTTCCACAGCGACGAAACAACCCCATTGAACTGACCACCCACACGGCAATAGCAACATTCTGACATGAGGGCGCTAAGCGTCTGTCTGCAAGGTCTGCAAGCCGCTCGTCAAATTCATTTGTATACAGACTGAAGTGACGTTGCAGATCAGTTTGTAGCATTGCCAGAGCGTATATGGCATTTGCCATTGTCATAATATATGGCATGCCTAATGCAATGCCTTCTAGAAGTACGGGCCGTCATGCAGAACGGTGACGTCACAGTAGTTGTGAAAAATGTCGAGAAAAATACACGCAGTCTTATGGGACGTCCGCGGGAAATCGTAAATTGTACAGGTTGTGTTGAAGTGAGTGAAGTGAAAACAAAGTGAGATCCGCGGAACAGTGCTAGTGAACAGCTAAAACACAAATTAATGCGATGCGTGTGGTATAATTGGAAAAATTCGCTACGAAATGCTTATCAGCTGTTGTTAGATTATGTGATGTTTTGTGTCGACTCACTATCGATGCAACTGATCGACACAAAATGCAAGTTATGACTAAATATTATTACTATAACGCATCCACGCACAAAAAACTAACGTTTTATTTATATTATAGGTAAAAATCCGCACGTGAAATCTCTGTGTATATTGACACCGCCTGTGTCCCCACCCATTGTGGGTCTTCCCCCGACAATCGTTTATTAATCACTGGCACTATTTCAAATCCTTGTATTCGTGGAGACTTTCAATAGATTTTCAACAAGATTCAAAGATAACCGAAAAAGAAACAGAGTTGAGTCACTTTTGACTATCGAATTTTCGCCTGTGCACTGGTCGCTAGCTCACAGTCGATTGCGAAGTTTCATTCAATTTGAAAAAGGTTTCATTTCAATTGGAAAAATTTCATTTCGATTGGAAAAGGTTTCATTTAAACTGAAAATGCTATATTCAACGAATCAGTTTTATTTGACATTTAATTTTACATTTCACTTTACGAAATCAGTATTCTCAATTTTATTCGAACTGAATTGCAAATGGCTATCTATAATTTGAAACAACTCTTGCGGTGCAGGAATGCGACCAGTTTGTATTTTTGACCATACAGGGACATCATTTAAGGAAATTTCGAATGCACCTGATGAAATCATCTGGAAATATGGAGTCTTAGTCGATAAAGAATGAGTAATGCAATATGATCATTTATTACCTGAGCTTCGAGCATGTTTCCAACGAAAAATATCATCATACAGGCATACAACTTATTTTCCGTACAAAAGCGCCACCAGCTTGGCGTCACGTGTCCAAAGACGCCGAAGATGTCAAATGACGAAATGATTATCACTATTAGGAGAAGTTTCGAAACTAGGACTATTTTCGATAAATACAAGTAGAATCCAGGTGGGTCATAGTTGGCTCCGTTTATCATTATTTCCGGATACTTTTCGTGTATAATGTTTACATAGTCTTCAAAAGCTTTACGATAGCCACAGGAATAACTAGAAAGTTACAAATCAAGAGAAAATTATTCTCCACGATATAATCATTATAATGCACAGACAGTGAGTTACATGGTTATTAGTACACATTTGAATTCAAACTTAAGACTTAAACTCTTTTTTGAGATTGAATGAATAGAGGTAATTTTTTTTGCTAAATATTTTACTTCACTTGTTAGTGAAACGATAAAAAACTAGATGTTCTCCTAACAATACCGCAAAAAAACAAATAGCATAGCGGCAGTTTTTTGGGAAACTCTTCCCTGATACGTATCAGAATGAAACATACATAAATGAATTATGAAGTATTTGCATTTAATGTACTTTTCTTCATACCAATTTCTAAATTGTTTGTATCAGTAGTACTCAAGGATATGTATAATAATATGTTACGATACAATAAGATGCACGAGGACCGTGCATATTACTTAACAGCGACTCAGCAATTCGACACCTTGGCCAGACAGACAGCTATACGATTCACTTGGGAATGATCAGTGGATACATTTTCCCACATTTGACGAAAATACAAGTCGGCAGTTATTTCATATAAATGAAATGCAATGTGTTTGTAATTCTTTTAGCATTGCTTTAACTTTCGAATTAGAAACAAATAATAACTTTGGTCATGAAAATAAATATATTTTTTCAACCCCGGAAGTAATCTAAGGCGTGTTTTTTTGCTCTCCCTATCCATAACAGAACAGGCGCATTGGAAACAACAACAGCTCCTGTACCAGTGAATTCACTGGTACAGGAGTTCTCGTTTTCAATGCGTCTGTTCTGTTATGGTTAGGGGGAGCACAAAAACACGCCTATATTAGGTATGTTCCTGTACTGCAATTAATTGCGATTGATTGCAATTAATTGCAATGAAGCCGTTCCCGTACGCCGTTTTACTGAAAACTTACCCTTTCAGTAAAATTCAGTAAAATACTGAAGAGTGTCAAACGGTGTGGCGCGAGTAAATATTGTTGCATGCACGCCAAACGAGTTGTATCGGCGCCAGAAAAAGCTAGAAACGGCGAGGAAATACTCGACATACATCTCATACATGTATTTTTACATGTATTCAAACAATCATAGTTGAATATTTTTAGGAGATAATTCAACTTTCGGCTACTATAATTTTTTTAACATAGTTTTTGTTTGTTTTATTATTAATTTTATTCGCCGCGAGAAGTCTTCGGAATCAGTTAATAGTTAGCGAAGACAGCGAAAAGGCTGTTACTGTGAAAAGCGAAACAGTGAATTAAATATCCGGGCGCGGATGTATTTTTGAAAGCGAAAAAGTGTTAAATTGTAACGCGAAATTATAATAGTACGATCATAAAATGTAATCGGTTTAGTGGTTATAATTACTTGTGTAAATAAAAGTGCAATTAGTGTTGATAAAGAAAACTGTTTTATTTCACGAATGTGAAGAATATCGAATCCACGAAAGGTGTTTTAACGGTAAAACACAACATTATTTTCAAGCGTTCGCTGCAAGCAACATATTTTTGCGTAATATTAGGTCTGTTCGCGTATTTTTAGTCACTGAATTTTTCTGAATCATGAGGCACGGAAATTCATGAAAAGTACGAAAACGCTCTCATTGTATCTCCTGAAAATTGACAGCCAAAAGTGTAAGTTGTCGGTTTTCGGGAGAACAATAGTGATTATAAAGTCATCCTAAGCGGTGATAAATTATCGCCACAAAAATATTCGACCTCCATAACATTTACGCAAAAAATAAGTTGCTTGGCACGCACATTTGAAAATATTTACTCGTGCCACACCGTTTGACACTTTTCAGTATTTTTCACTAGCTCAGACCCTACTGAATTTTACTGAAAGAGGAGAAATTTTCAGTTTCCAGTAAAATGGCGTACGGGAACGGCTTCATTGCAATTAATCGCAATCAATTGTAGTACGGGAACAGACCTCTAGACCCTATTGTTTTCCCAAAAATCGAAAACTGACACTTTTGGTTGTCAATTTTCAGGAAATGCAATAAGAGCGTTCCTGTACTTTTCATGAATTTCCCCCATCACGTGATTCAGGAAAATTCAGTGACTGAAAGCACGGGAACATACCTATTAAATCATTGATTGTCGCAGAGAGTGGAAGGAAGAAAGCATAGAAAGTTTAAATTTGAGCAATCTTTCGAGTTGAAAGTTATCAAACGCAAGAATATCTACTGCTATTAACACATTAGGTCTGTTCGCGTACTGCAGCAGCAAAAGATTTTTGCAGCTGGCTTCTTTTTGTGGCAAAACTCGGCTTTCAGCAAGAGTACAAAAACGACTTGCTGCGAATCGATTTAAATAAAGGTCTGTTCGCGTACTTCAGCAAGCTGCAGCAGTAACAGAATTTGGCAGCTGGCTTCTTTTTGCGGCAAAATTTGGCTTGCAGCAAAAGTACGAAAACGACTTGCTGCGAATCTATTTGTATATATTATAATAGATTCAAGTACGCGAACAGACCAATAGATTCAGGTACGCGAACAGACCTATTAGCTCATCGAAACACCGTTTACACGCGAACCAGCAGCTAAGTGCCTCGGTTATATTACAGTGGCAGTTGTTCCTTATGCTGCAACCTACTTTGCTCTTGATAGAGGCGCAAAAACAGCTATAATAGACTATTATTTATCTATTTACTTCGAAACGTAAATTCATACCAATATAAAAATGTCATCGTTGGCCCCCCCACATTTTGACCAAACTTTGTCATGGGGATATCCTTTTCTACATCCGCACTAGATGCTAAACTCGCACTTAATAACAAAATTGGTAGCCCAAACAATAGAAGCCACCTAAGATTAGCCTGCAACAAAGCCATGTTGTCGTCAACTTTTCACAGATGATACCTATACTTCCCGGTCCGCACCGATCACATATATTAATTTAATGAACATGTCAAACTGCAGTCAGCGTTTATCTACTGAGATAGTAGAAATGGAGCGGACATGCCCGTAAGCGTGCGGTCACACTGCGCGAAACTGTTTCTAAATACATGTTGTTTCGTTCCGACAATGTTTCGCGAAACTCTTTGCTCATCCTGGTTGTTCAGACTGCGCGCAAGGTAAGTTCGTTAGTAGTACCACAGCGTAAAGAGTTAGTTCCTAACCAGCGTGCGGACTCCGTATATGTATATGGTCCAAAACTTCCAATGAACTGGCCTGAGATTGTATTGTTGATGAGCCTGGAAAATTGGAAGAAATCGCATGGAACAGAAAGAGGTGCAAGATAAGATTCGACAACTACATACTCAGGCTAGATTTTTCGTTGCTCACATACGACTCACTCTCGCAAAAAATACCAGCACACTCTCAGGTTGCTTTGACAGATAATGCATTGCGTAAATGGAGGCGCAATTTCAAGGTCGAATTGTTTTTTCTGGAAGATGGAAGGAGTTCACCCACTTATCATTCTATACACTTTGGTAGTACCTCCGAGTATTACTCCCAAATTTGCTGTAACGATATTTATATATTTAAGCTGAACGAGAAAAATAAAGGAAGTCCAAAAACGAGTATCTTTTGTACATATTGGTCACCCAGATGTAATTTTCCTAATTTGGTTCGCATAAAACAATTATGGCCGTTCACACTACGCGAAACAATTGCACCGAGTCCCTTTGATGCGCGGACAAAAACCGACAACGACGCGACTCGCTGCGAAACAGTTTCTCGAAACAAGTTTGACGCTTCGGACTACGTTCACACGACGCGGAACAGGTTCCCGAAACAGCTGCGGGAAGCAGTTTCGCGCAGTGTGAACTCACTTAAGCCCTAACCAAAGATGAGTCTGCGGCCGTAATCGTCACTCAAAACCGACCGGTTTTAGAGCAAAAAGGCACTTTTTGACGTACGCAAACATGAGTGAATTTAGGTGCCCATACAACGCATAAGCGAACGTATGTCAAGTCGTATCTCATTACCACTTTACGTACGGACAGCTCATAGTAAAAATTGAGCAAAAGGTTGCTTAAGGAGCATGCCACTTTTCTGGCTGTTCGGTAAGCTATGTTTGGGTGCAACATATGCTTTGCGTGGTCTACCTCGGCGCATACGTCAACGTACGGGCGCAGACTCATCACTAGTTGGACCTTTATGCTTGATTTTCTGGCTGGTGGAGCCACCGCCTAATGGAAGAGGTTTACCCACTTATGTTCCATACACTTTGGTAGAAACGTTTATAAGAGGCTGGATGTTGCGATTGGAGAATAGTTGGTGAAGACTGGCTTCGTCAAAGTAGGGTTTGGGAGTTTTTGGGAAATACATTTCAATTGTTGTAGGCTCAGAGGATAATCATAATGGGAAAGATACGAGTATACGTGGTTGGTTGCGGAATGACCAAGGTAAACAACGAAAGCAGAAACAGTGAAATGTGAACTTTGTATTCCGAAACCGGGTTCCATTTTCTACATTCGCAAAAAAAAGCGATGGATTTCGTGAACTTTGTACATGTTGTGCTTGAATACTCCCCGTTGTAATCTATTCTGGTAATCATAAAGATAAGGCGGTTTAGGACCTATTCATATTTGCTTCATCACTGTTGCAGATTACAATACAAATTTTAAATATTCTTACTATAGATATACCACAAGAATAATGCAGACAATGATGTTTCCCACCAAAATAATCATCCATTCTAACATGTGATCACTTACAACAATTCATATGCATTGACTGAGTTGGAACTGAGAAGTGGCTATATTGATAAACTTTCTGCAGATCTTGACTAATACACCTAATTGTTCGTCATTTTCATCCACTTCCATCTTCGAACTTAAAGAGTGCACTTTGATCTGCCTCGTAAATAATCAAATCTAATGCACTGAAAGCTCTATTAGTTTTCATATTTATTGTTAGTCCACTTTGATGTAAACCTGCTGCGGAAATTTTTTAAGTTTTGCTTTTGATTTTGTTGATTACAAAGTGCTTTTTCACATTTGATTTCGAGATGTTTGATAGTAATCTTAAATATGTCATGAATTATAACTGTTTTTTATCAGTTTGAGAAACCCGGCCGTCGTAGTGACGTATGCTATCCTGATATGGCAAAAGAGGCTATAACCAAAGCCCTTAAAGATGCAAAAATTGATTATACAGATGTTCAACAAGCGGTTGCTGGCTACGTTTACGGCGATTCGACATCCGGTCAACGAGCACTTTATGAAGTAGGAATGACGGGTATTCCCGTTTATAATGTTAATAATAACTGCTCCACCGGCTCCAGTGCATTGTATTTGGCGAAACAAATAATTGAAACTGGAAACGTTGACTGCGTTTTAGCGTTTGGTTTCGAAAAAATGGAAAGAGGCTCACTTTCTGCCAAATATTTTGATCGGGCACATCCAACGGAAAAACATATTTCAGCTATGTCAGAAATAACTGAAGTTACAGGAGCGCCTATGGCGAGTCAAATATTTGGAAACGCAGGAGTCGAACACATGGAAAAATATGGGACAAAACCTGAACATTTTGCAAAAATTGCGTACAAAAACCACAAACACTCAGTGAATAATCCGTTAGTAGAATGGCAATATTTAAAATAACATCAACATTTTCTCTCACTTTGAAGGTATTCGCAATTCCGTGATGAGTATACTTTGGAGCAAATTCAGAAGTCAACGCAAATCCATAAAATCCTTACAAAATTACAATGTTGTCCCACTAGTGACGGATCAGGGGCATGTATTTTGGCATCTGAAAGATTTGTTCGTCGACACGGGCTCGAAGCACAGGCAGTTGAAATAGTTGGAATGGAAATGTCAACAGATTTCGAATCTACATTCAATGTGAGTCTCCTCCTGAACATAAACGATTTCATAGTTTTCGAGGAAATAAAATTACTTCCACATTTCAGAGCAAAAGTTTAATGAAGATAGCAGGCTATGATATGACAAAGAAGGCTGCGGAAAAACTATTTGCTAAGACAAACTACAAACCACAAGACGTAAATGTAGTAGAGTTGCACGACTGCTTCTCAGCTAACGAGCTAATAACATACGAAGCACTAGGACTTTGCGAAGAAGGTAAAGCGGGAGAGCTGATTGACAGCGGAAACAATACTTATGGTGGCAAGTACGTAATAAATCCTAGTGGGGGCTTAATTTCGAAGGGTCACCCGCTTGGTGCGACTGGTCTGGCACAATGCTCCGAACTTTGTTGGCAGCTGCGTGGCGAAGCAAATTTGCGCCAGGTTCCCAACTGTAAGCTAGCGCTCCAGCATAATTTGGGTTTAGGAGGAGCGGTAGTCGTTGCTTTGTATCGCCTTGGTTTTCCTAACGCAAATAAGCGCCCTTCTATGAATCTTACCGGCGCCAACGAAATTGCTGAAAGTTCAGAGGGCTTCCAGGCAACCCCGTTACTGAAGTTGCTTGAACAGGCCATGGAAGAAGATACTGATAACTTAATAGAGAAGGTGCGAGCTATTTATGGATTCAAAGTCACTAATGGACCAAATGGAAAAACTGGCTTCTGGATTATAAATGCTAAAGTTGGAAAGGGAAAAATAACATATAACGGCAAAGGTAAGTTAGAAAGTTACATAAACCTATGCTAAACTTCGGCTAAATGCATTTTTCCATTACAGACAAACCAGAGGTGACATTTATTATAAATGACAGTGATATTGTCGATTTGATTTCAGGAAAAATCGAACCACAAAAAGCTTTCTTCCAAGGAAAGGTTAAAATTCAAGGTAATATTGGGCTAGCAATGAAATTAATCGATCTTCAACGATCGGCGCGCGCCCGTATTGAACAACTTAGATCCAAGTTGTGAATATTTAAAATAATTTGGGCGATGAATCTTGGAGAGGTTTGTTTTGTTTATTTTTCATGTTTATTGTTAATGGTGACTTTAATAAAATTGGGATAAAATAAGTTAACCTTATTTTGTTAGTTTTCAGAAATATATGAAATAAATTGTGATAGAAAATATATCCTCACAGAATATTTAATGTAGGACAAACGTTGCAATCATTAGAAGTTGCTTTCGCTTTGGAACTGCAGATAGCATTGACAGGTGACTCCAATCAATGCCTTCTAGATGTACGGGCCGTAATGCAGAATGATGACGTCAGAGCATCGGGACAAATGTCGCGAAAAACACACGTAGTCTTATGGGACGTCCGCGGGAAAATGTTAATTATACGGGTTGTGTTAAAGTGAGTGAAATGAAAACTAAAGTGGTTTATGCAGAACAGTGCTAGTGAACAGCTAAAACACAAATTAATGCGGTGCGTGCGGTATAATATGGAAAATTCGCGACGAAATGTTTATCGGTTGGTGTTAGGTTATGTGATGGTTCGTGTCGATTTACTGTCGCGATACAATTAATTGGTACAAAGTGTACGTTATGACTAAATATTATTATTGTAACGCGTCCACGCACAAAAAACTAACGTTTTATTCATATTTTAACCAGAAAACCGCAAGTGAAATCTCCGTGTACATCGGCACTGCCTCGTGGAAATGTCAAATTTCCTAAACTCATGACGTCACGGCGAGAACGATTACGTAGCCTGACGGCCCGTACTTCTAGAAGGCATTGCTCCAATCATTTCACGCCAATATTAGGTCCAACCAGTGATGAGTCTGCATCCGTACGTGCGCATATGCGCCGAGGTAAACCACGCAAAGCATATGTTGCACCCAAACATAACTTTCCGAACAGCCAGAAAAATCAATGTTAAGGAAAAATCAATATTTACGCGCAAAAATCAATGTTTAGGCCGGGTGTGTTTACAGCAGTATATAGTCCACGACCTATTTTTTTTATTTTTTTTTTATTTTTTTTTTTATTTTTAGTTAGGTCGCTTGAAATCGTGGACCGACCTAAATTTAGGTGAGGTGCTGAGTGTTTACAGCACGCGGACTAAAAAATTTAGGTGGAATTTGGTGTATAGTCCGCGGACTAAGCGTGTGCTGTATACGCAACCTATAATTTAGGTGTGATTTGGTGTATAATCTGCGGACTAAACGTCTGCTGTAAACGCTCTCTATAGCCCATTATACAACGTGGGCTGATTTAGGGATTGAGATTGAAAAATGGCCTTCATATAAAAGGCCTATCGCGACTTGCAATCTGAAAGGTATTAAGCTACTTTTTAAAATGGTGTAGTCCTCTCGTTATTAAGATTTATTGGGAATTGCACAATGACAATTGTTTGACATTTCTCTGACAATTAGAAATGTGAATGGTGTTGCTCGGTTGAATCGGGGAATAGAGTCTATTTTCCTATTATCCGAAGTTTTTGTCGCGTAAAAGATATTTCGGATAAGTGGCGTGAAAGTGATGTGTTTATTTTGTTGTATACGCAAGAACTTTGCATTTTGGAATACCTGCCACCTACTCTCGGCAATGTGAATTGTAAACAATTACCGTTTGTGGTTGGTAGGATTTATTCCACTTTAAAAATCATCAAATTTTGATAATCTGCAAATTCTTCTATATAAACGATATTTCGGATAAGTGTCCCGATGAATTGAGGTCTGATGCTTAAGACTTTTTATATCTAAATTGCTTGTGGAAGATCCCAAAACAACATTGATTAACATGACATATGAGTTTCGTCATATCTCCTGTAGGTGGATCTCGTGAATTTCTTTATGACCATAAAAAAACATCACTGTGTGGACTGGTTGGGAAAAGTAGCTTAGTTCCGCCATCTTATAGGTTAATTACTTTTGAGATAGGCATTTTATATGAAGGCCATGATTGAAACAATGGAAAGTAAACGGGTCGTTCAAAGGTTGCGATTCCACCTTTTCAATCTCAGTCCGCTTTGAATCCAATTTCAAGTCACGTTGTATACTGGGCTTATGACTTCTTAGCTCCCTATGCTGTGCCTATGCTTTGTACTCAAAGTGTTGAAGCAATGCCGTCCCTCGTGGTAGGTGAGTACCGAAATCAGCCGAATGACATTGCAAATCGGCGCATGTTGCGGCGTAAAAAGATTTTAGAAAATGCCAAGAGTCGTCTGGAAAAGTTGAACGCTACGATTCCCTCCGGAATATTTGACGAGTGTAAGTATTGGTGTTTTTTTTTCAAATTTAAATAACTCCATACAAATTAGGCAGAGAAAACCAGAAGGATGAGGCCGGACTGCAGCCACTTTTGACGAGCAAAGAAGTCTTCATTGACAATCGATTTTCGCCCGACCTGATTGGTAACACCTCTGAAGATCTGCTGGAGTCATCGGAAAGAGTTTCTAGGGTAACATCAAACAGCGATGTCATACCCCCCAGTATATTCTGTAATACACACCGTGCGAATTGTACGTGCGATCAAGCTTCGGGTTCGTCACTGGCAACACTTCTAGAAACGAGGGGACATGTAGCTTTGGTATCGACTCTAACTTACTTGGTCTTCGCTATTTGTCCTGAAAATTATGTACCGTGTAGCTTGTTTATACCTTTACTACTAATAGAAACTGCCGAGCTATTACTGTGTAAAACAAATAAATCAACGTCGATTTTCGCGGCACAAATACTTTTAATATTAACAAGTAATCGTCCGGGGAATCTTGCTGCAATTACAAAGGCAATTAATATCTGCAACAAAATTTTCAAGGATGTCGGGATATTCATGTTCTTTTTCGTTTTGCACCATGTCTTCTATTGCACACTATTGCAAGAAAATTAAAACATCAGGAACGGGTTTCACGAGAAATCATACATTTGTCGCTCTATGAATGTTAAACAAGCTAGCAATTGTAGTTTCATCGGTCTATTTTTCTTATCAATAATATCAGAAGTGGTGGTTGGTAACATTTGAAAAAATATCTACTATGTAGATCAATGTGGAAAAATAGTCTATATTGGAAATAAATACAATTGAGAAAGTACACAGTTCTTCAAAACATATTTTCGTGTCTAATTTCGAATTTATTTTGCTCTTAATGTCAACTATTTCTAAGAGTAATAAAAATACGATATCTTTAAGTGATGAAGGGGGCATCGGGTGGCTAATGAACTTTGTTAGTGTTTACTTCACGAGGTTTTTTCTGGACTGTTGATGGCTCGATCATAGCTTCTTGGCGTACAACATCTATGTTTCCCATTCGCACCATTTTTTCCTCCCACTTAGATATATTTTGCCTAAAAAAAATGAAGTGTGAGTAGGTATGAAATAAAATGATGTTACGTATATATAATTCCAAGATAAACTTTTTCCCCAATAAGACCCATGATCGTGAATTTTGGGAGGGAAATCTGGAGACGGCTTAAATTACATACTTATATATTTCCATTTCCTTTCTGCATTCGGCTTTGAGTTTTTCCTTCTCATCATTTGATAACCGAGCCCACTTTTCGCATACCTTGCTGTGCCATTCCTTATAATTTTCATTATTAACAGACGTTTCTCTTTCTCTGATAATAAATTTCAAAAATGCAGACGCGGGTTTTTTCGGTCTACCCAATTCCTTAATTCTTTTCCTTAAAGCACGTTTTTCTTTCGCTTCGGCAAGTTGCTGTCGCATTTCCTGCATCTGTCGCCTTTGGTCACTGGTGATTTTACTGTCGTATTTCGCACGCTGTTCAACATAAATTGCTTGATCCTTTCTATACGCTTCCTGCAATTTAACTTTGGCTGCTTCATCAAGCTTTTCCCATTTCTTAGCAATTATTTTCACAATATCCGTCAGGGTGCTTCCCGGATTCTCCTGCAACACGACGGGTCGCATTTCTGTCATATAACGAAAATACGGTGTGAGCGGTCTTTTAGGTTTTGGGGGGTAGCCAAGGCGTTCTTCGATTGACCTAGCAGTAGTAAAATATGCGCCAAGCCCCGGAAACCTAGAAAGCAACAACCTGAATTGAACCAAATATACACCACTCATTCAGTCTTTTACCTACTCACACCCAATTGAGTACGACAAGTTGGCAACCAATTGCCAAAACAAACTTTTGTCCATAGTGAAGCCATCAATTCAAGCCTGGTATTAGCGACTAAAATATATACGAAACAGTTATGGTTTTCTTGTTTTGACCACTCGGTACCATTGTCCGAAGATGTACAACAAATGGATAGGAACTGTGGGCCCCAGTTCATATTACTATGCGACATTTAAATCAAAACATACATAGCAAAGGACGTAGGTGAATTAAAATTTGTAATAAACTTGGGGGCAGGCAATAGGCGCGCAGGTTTGAATTCTCATTTTAATGATGAATACATTTGAAATATGAAAATGTTGGTGGAAACAAGCAATGCAGAAAATTTAATTGGTTTCATAATTTAAATTTTATCTCATTCTATCTTTGAAATTAATTCAAACACTAAGTATATCCTAATTCATAATTATATTCTCGTCATATGTCTTCATTTGCAATCACAAACATGTATTCATCTTAAGCATAGTACTGAGTTCGATTTCACGTGAAATTTTCATACAAAATTTCACGTGAAATCTGTTTCGGCGAAAATTTAGCTTGAAAATAAACAAGTTTGGTACTGTGTTCTTAGCATGAAAAGTTGCTTTGAAGTTGCTTTCGCTTTGAAAACATAGATGGCGCTGAAACATGTTGTCAATCATTTCACGCCAATTTAGTTTGTGCAGTTCATTCTTTCGAGCGAAAAAGTGACATTTAGTGTTTGAATTTGAAAATGGAGCAGTGCAAATGACTTTCCAATAAGAAAATCGATCGAAAAGTGAAATTCTTGACATTTTATCCGTCAAGAATGAGCAGTGTCTCTGCTTTTCTCCGTTGTCAAAATTTTCGCTCGAAAGAATGACCAGATAATGGAAACATGTCAAAATTTCATGTGAACTCGAACTCAGTACCAGCCTTTAGTTTGGAAAATATAATTCAAAAATATTTGTGACTCCCAAAAACCAAGCTAACTGATGCGCCTTTGACGCTCCCCACTCATAAAAATCTAAGAAAACTCATGCTGTCAAACTAGCTTGTTATCAATCTCGCGGGTCGAACGGTACTCGCAAAAGTATTTTAATTGCGGTGGCATTTTCAGTTCTGTGAATTTAGTATTGCGTTAGCTGTGATTATTAGTGTTAGTTAGTTAGTAGTGATTATTAGTCATATTGACTTGGTAGCATGAGTTTTGGCAAAGGGGAGAACTGGCGCCATACACATACACATACGCTCATGTACGTGTATGCCGCTCATCCATTTCTTCTATATCTTTGCCATTTTGAGAGTAAAAATACCGCTGAGATAGTAGAAATAGAGTGGACACGACCGCAAAATTTACATTGGATGGTAAAGACTCAAACGGCCCACAGACACGGAGATCTGGTTGCCGACTTGGTTGGAGACTTGCGATATTTGCGAGCAAACTAGATCTGAGACTAGCCCACAGACAGTGAATTTGGTCGCAGATATTGCATATCTGCAACCAAGTCGACGACCAGATCTCCGTGTCTGTGGGCCGTTTCAGTTAGCGAACCTCCGTTGCGTGCGTTCCGTTTGTGTTGAATTTGACAGACTCCATACACTTTGCATTGGAAAATGCTATGATGGTTATCCACCGCTGCATCGGCCGAAACGGAGTGCAAGAGATGAGCAAATTTCAACTTTGGTCGCATCGACGGAGTGAAAAAAAAGTTTAGAATGTGGTGAGTGTTTTGTTGTCAAATGAGTATATTTTGAGGTGAATTTGATTTGAAATTGTTTGAATGGAAATATTATCATTTGCAGTTTTTTTTACTAATTAAGATAAATTTCAAACAGTGACGCGCTGTATTTCGTCCTTCAAGCTATTTTATGATCATAAATCTGACTCATGTAACTATGTGAATTCATTGATGAGATTGATTGAAACAAAATGCCAAAATGCTTTGAGCCGATTATAGGTCTGTTCGCGCACTGCAGACATCTGGAGCAGTAACAGAATTTGGCAGCTGGATTATTTTTGTGGTGGGGGAACATTTGAAAAAAGTACAAAAACGCACCGCTGCAATGTGCTGCAAGAAGACTCCAGAAGTGTCAATTGTCGGCGGTTAGATGTTGTTCACAGTTTGTAGATGAAATAGAATTCTGAAGCGAAGATGCGTTTTGTTTAATTTTATATTTGCTGGCGATGGCGAGTGATCAATTAAAGATGTTGTTCTGCCTTAAATACTTGTAAATTTCCCGTAAATGTCCTAATCAGTGTTGCACATCATGAGAAAAGAATTATGATCGAATAATTGTTCCCATTTAAACGGAGTGCGAGTTTCAAGTGAACTATCAAATAATCCGTGAAAATCTTCAATGTCTTAAAGCGTGATATGAAAGAAATCATGTGTTTTTGAGCCACTCGGTAAATATATATAATCAGAGACATCTTAGATCAATTTGGGGCCCTGGGCACTTTAAGATAAATGTGGCCCCTAAGACAGAGGACTGTTAATAACAGGCAATAGAGAAGAACAAGAGCAGGTTTGCAAAATTCTAGATATATTTATCTGTTATTTTTATATATTCAAAGTCACATTAAATTAATAGGTAACTATAATCCGGGAAAGTCACTCTTCAACCATTATACGCAGGCTAGTAATTAAAAAGTCTATGTTGATTGAAGGGGTACATAGCTAGATTTTAGACAAACAAAATTATTAGTCATTTCTTCAAACCCCATCTCTTTGAGCACATTACACTCTATGAACATTAGTGACAAACTGGTCAATCTTGCTTGGATCAAATAAGCTGTGAGCCACTGTAGTTTTTGTACAGTTTGTATTCTCATCAATTTTGAGAAGAAGCGTTCCTCACTGCAGTTAGTTACTACATTTGGAAACGTGTCTTCAATTTTGTCTTCTTTGAAAATAGATATATTTCTAAAGTATTGTTAGTTTCTTCATTTTCACTAGTTTGAACACTTTTCAAGTATTCTGGTTGACACTTTTGAAGTATTCATGCAGACATTGAATTCTAACTCTCTCTCGCTTGCGTCGTTATGGTAGATTTAAGTAAATTCTTTGTGACTTAGTCTCAACTCCTTGGGACTCAAAGTTTTCAAGCAAGATAAAAAATCGAACCGATGACTTATTTCCTTGTACGAATTCAATTGCTGTTATACTAGAACGCTCAGGGTATCAATTATGGGAATAAAAGTTTCTACTTTGAAACTAAAATTTCTCTTTCCCATTTAGTTAGACTGATGGCGCCGAACCATCAAATAATGTCTGTCGTGAGTTTCTACCTCTTATTCTTTGAGATAGACTCTTGTAGTCACACTCCGGATTTTTTTCTTTGGCGCACGATTTAAAGTCATCAAATTTAACCCTGGCATTAATAATAAAATCATCAAGTGAAGCTAACAAATTAGTTGCAACATCCATTGTTATAGTTTTTTTTCTGAAGATTAGTATTTGTTTTGTCTATTCTTTCAATATGGTGTTCCAAATTTCTGTCAGTAAGATAAGTTTCAAATGTTGTCTGCTCTGCATCCTCCGCGATAGACGTCAAGGCTTCTATAATTTGTTTATGACCTTGATGTAAGGCGCTACTGCATTAGCTCGCGCAGACGATCTGGTATGAGAAAAACTTTTAAGAACTTTTTTTGAACCTAAATATTTAATCAATGTATTCCATCGGTGAGTAGAGTAAAAAAAAATTGTACAGTTTCTGAACCATTTGAAAAAAACTTAATGCCTCTCGTACACACCCAGGGGGATGAGGAACTACCAAGTTTAGAGAATGTCCCCCACATTATACAAAGGTAGCAAATTCACATTTCACCTTCATTTTCGCTTGCGAACCAGCATACTTTCCTGAAATATTTGATACATTGTCGTAGCTTTACCCTCTACAATCCTTGATTTGTATATCATGATTCTCTAAAAATTTCAGGATGGTTTCCCCTATAGATTCCAAAAATCTTTCAATTGGAACACGGTCTTTTACGTATCGAATCATAAAAGTTAACTGGTCAGTCGAGATAGATCGGGCGTGCTGTAAACGCTATTTAAAAAATATTTAGCTAATCTATTTTCTTTATAATGTTTTTGGGACCTGCTTTCCCATTACGTCAATAAACTCATAACAAGCATTCGCTGATAAATAAGAAATGTGTCCCTTTTCAGGGTTTTCAATTTTTTTAGATGATCTGCAAGAAATTCGTCATGATCACTTAATAGCTTCACACATCCTAAATGATTTCCATTGTTGGGAGATCCAACGATTTCATTGTATCCTCGAAACGGAAGCCCTCTAATGCCAAAAATTTTGCAACTGCCAAAACCCGTTTAAGTACACTTTTTTTTAATCTATTTCTTTTTGATATTGACAAAGTAAGTCTGTACTACTCTACCAATTTCTTTACTAGGTGTAGAACTATGTGATTAATGTTTTTCCAATCATTACATCCACTCGGACAGCATAGATTGAAGTACCTAATTACTGATTTGCCATCTTCTTTGTCTTTGTAGGTTCTGGACGCTCCGAAAAAGTCACCATTTTTTCTTGAAAATATGTGGGCCCTTTACGAATCCAAATTTCGCGGCTTTTTTTTCGGTAAAATTTTCGTTAAAATAATCGGCACGGTCGTGTTAAATATTTTCTGAGTCGGATGACTGCTGTTGCTCAATTAAAACAGATGTCGGTGAAATTACTGTATTTTTTCTGTAGCGATGGACGCCTTCTGTACAATATGGTTTAATCTCTTTTTCTGAAGTGATAGGACTTAGCGAAGAACAAGTAGATTGTGACGTTCCCTTAGTACCTGCAATCTGTTGTTAGTATAACTCATTATGTGGATGTTGTATTATTTGGTTACTGCTCACATAAGCTCTTGGCGTAAAATATGAATTTGATTTTGGTAATTTACCAATTATTTCTTTCTGATGAACAGCTTTTTTCCTTTTTTCTGAGCCATTAGGATAATCCCGAACAGAAATGCCGTCCCGGCCGAGCGTTCCAAATAGGAACAGAAGAGCCGGGGCAATTATTTTATGAGTTCCATTAACAGATGCTATTGTATGGGAAGATAATGAATTGTATACAAAGCACATATCTATATACATATACATATGTATAAGTATAATTATCTTCTTATACAACAGGATCTATTGCTCTAACTCAAAATTGACCCGCCTACAATGAAAAAAAAAAACATATATAATCACATCAAATCCTTTAATATAATATTGGTTATAAAATAAAACAGCCACATATTCTCGAAACAATACGTTTCCTTTTTAGTTACAATAAGTATGAAGTTCAAAGGGCAAATTAGCTTTGTACTCACTAAAACCAAACTTCCACCCCAAGCCCATCAATATATTCAAATAATGGTAATTTTTGCTTTTCGACTGCCAAGTGCACAATATGTACAGAATATCCACCATTGGATATTTTTCGTTAACAGTAAAAACGTCTTGGGAAAAATATATTTCGTTTTCATTCTAATACTGCAAGAGGGCAAGCGATGACGTCAGCAATATTTTGCTTGCAGCAAAAGTACAAAAATGACTTGCTGAGAATCTATAGGCCTGTTCGCGTACCTGAATCTATTATAATTTTTTTTAAATAGATTTGCAGCAAATCGTTTTTGTACTCTTGCTGCAAGCCAAATTTTGCCACAAAAAGAAGCCAGCTGCAAAAATCTGTGGGTGCTGCAGTACGCGAACAGACCTATTGTAACTCGTCGTTTGAGAGAATATTATTTGAAATAAAGTCAAGTAAGGCGTGTACTAAATGACAAAAACGTTATTTTATTCGTGATTATATTTTTTTTTAGACACCTCCGTGTACAATAATTAACTAGCTAGCAGACTCATAGATGATATTGATGTCGTTGTGTAAAAGCTTATGAAGAAGAATTGTGACTTTTACAGGAGAGGTTAAGAGGCATTTGGGAAATAAATTAGTATGGCGAAAAGCGTGTTTTTGAAATCAATCAGGCCGAAATCCACACAGAACCATTTATATAAAACTGAGCCTTACATTCTAGACGTCAATCTTTATCTGGTAGACGACAGAAGGCTCCAAACATTTTCTATCTATATCAATTTGCTTGTCTTCTATTAGAATTGAAGAGCAAAAAAGACCTTCAGAAATCATCTCCGTTTCAAAAAATACGTCGTTCTCTGCGCTTGGATCAACTTATTCGTGATAAAATGTCTCATAAAGTCCCCAAATTGTTTCTTTTGATAAATGTGAGTCACTAAGACTTGAACATTTTTTTGTATTTTGTAAATTTTCATTCGAACTTTGCAATATGTTCCAATTGTTCTTTTGGTTTTCTTCTCCGGATCCCGCTTCACTCATACCAACATTGGATGAAACATGACTGAGCCTTCTTGTACGCTTCATCAGCTGTCTACACTTATTTGTGAAGCCGCCAATAATTTCAGATATTAATATAATTGCTGCTATAAAATAACCCAGACTCATTAACAGAAACATTCCTTCCGTGTCGGCAGTAGTTAGTTGCCTTTCTTCTTGTACTAGTTCTTGCAGCTTAGCTCCTGAGTTTGCTTGTAAAAGTTGGCCTTTGGATGTTCTTTGCATTTGCCACGACACTTCTTTGAACAGTTTGCTGATGAGACCGCTTTGGTGCATGCGCATGATGCATTCATTAATTTTTCGAGTGTATACTGAGTTTTTTGGAAATGCTATTGCGACCTGGAAAGGTGCAAAACACTCGTTACTTAAGTGTAACGCTGATCGTTTGCCCATTGTCCTGCAACGGCATACGTGTAAAACACAACACATACTGTTTGATAATTTGTACTTACTCACTGGAGAAGTTGGCTTGAACCAAATATTCAAGTTGAGCTTTAGATCCGAGGAAGGCATAGTTCCAGAAAAATGATTGCGTGACGTTCCCGATGCCTTCATCTACAGAGGATACAAATTCCATCTTTCGATAAAGTCGCTCAGTGGCCTCGTGTGATGAGTTTGCAAACCATGATTCCCAACCTCCTCTGTCTGCAGAAATTAGATAAAAGATTAGAATTTTATTAAATTAAATTTTATATCTACGGATAAGTTTAGTGAGCGGTTATCAGCTAGTCAGTCGATTTTAATTCTAAATTAAATAGAAACAGCTTAAATGAAGCGATTGGCTTAAATCAATAGCGATATTTTTCCTGAGCTCAGTTTATTTTTATCCCCCGAAACGCAAGTATTTTGGTCAATTCTGATCATAAATAGCGAAAATGAAGTTATCAGCAATGGATGCTACAAAATTTGGGCAATAAGTTGATCAATTAGCTATAATCAGTTGATTGCTCTACATGTTAAACGCATGGAGATGATGTCCTACACCTTTTTTACAGTAAACACGTACAGTGGGTAAAAAAAGTTAAGGCACAAACTCTTAGTAAGAACAAAAGACAAAAAAAAAATAAATAAATGATGGTGTTTTTGCATTTAATTAAAAGTTTTGCATGTTTGCATTAAGAACAATATAAAAAAAACTGGTAACGAAGCAAATTTCACAACATTAACGTAAAACTTATCACTGAATTACCGAAATAGCACAAAAAAAAGTTAAGGCACAGCGCAGTTTCATCTGAAATTATTTCAATCGTTTTAAAGAGATCAATTTCAAAAAAACTACCTCACGCAGCGCTAATACTTTGTAGCTCTTCCACGCATTTTTATCACTTCTCGCAGTCGTTTCGGCATCGTTTTCACAAAGTTTTTGCAAAAAGTGGGTGAAATTTTGGTCCATTCATCAATAATGCTATCTTGGAGCCCTTCGTTATACTTTACCTTTCGCAATGCTACTCTGGCTTTGAGATGATGCCATAAATGCTCGATCGGGTTTAAGTTCGGTGACTGAGGGGGGGTTTTAATAGCATTTGGACAGTTACAAATAGCCCAAAGCTGACATTGCTCCGAATTGTGCTTTGGATCGTTATCCTGATATAGGTCAATATTGTATAAAATGACTAATTTTTCTGCACTTTGTTTAATATTTCTTATAAGAATACCCAGGTAACACGTTTGATCCATCGTACCGTTCACAAAAACTATACTTTCACGACCAGATGCGCCCATATAGTTCCATAGCATAATGTTCCCTCCGCTGTGTTTTACAGTGGGAGCAGTATGATTCCTTCTAAACTCTGTGTTAGGCTTTCGTCGAGCATATCGCCGCCCATCAGATCCGAACACATTAATTTTTACTTCATCAACAAAAATTATGAGCTTCCAGAATGATTTTGGCTTTTTTGCGTACTCTTAAGCGAAATGTAATTTAACAATTTCATCTTTCTCACTAATATAAGGTTGACTCTGGCACATTCTGTCCTTAAAATCCGCTTTCTTTATTACGTTTCGAGTAGTTTGAGTAGAGACATTCTTTTCAACTCGTTCTTTCACCTTAATTCGTAAAACTGGGGAACTTAATTTAGAGTTTCTCTTAATTTTTCCGATAATCCACTTTTTTTAACGCTCAGATAAGATTTTAGGCCTTTCTGACTGATGCTTTGTTTCAAACGATTTGGTAGCTTTATATTTTGTTATTACATTTCTCACTGTATGTCTTGATTTTCCTATTAGTATTTCAATCTCAGAATACGCCATTCATGTTTTCCAACGTCGCAAAATACATTCACGGATTTCTGCACTTACCGATTTCCTTTTCACACTCATTTTTAACAATACCCGCGATAAAATTGCTATTACAAAACAATTTTCAAGCTACACTGAATAGAAATAGCATATTTTCATGATTTTAAGTACATTTAACGGTATTTTTTTCAGGAATTACAAATAATTTCAGATAAAACGGCGTGGTGCCTTAACTTTTTTTGCGCTATTTCAGTACTTCAGTGAAAAATTTTACGTTAATGTTGTGACATTTGTTTCATTTACAGTTTTTTCGATATTGTTCTTAAAATTAACATCCAAAACTTTTAATTAAATGCAAAACCACCATCATTTATTATTAAAGTAGCATTAAAAATAAGTTTTTTATTCTTACTGAGAGTTTGTGCCTTAACTTTTTTTACCCACTGTAGATACCACTCCAAATGTATTGTTCTAACACATAATTATTTGAAATACTATTACTAGTAGCTCGGTTTGCCATAATCTCGTCCACATTATCTAGTAGCTTTGCAAAATCTCTAAACGCAAACGATAAAATCATAGTTTTGGGAAATTTCAACTGCCCGAATCAATGTTTTATTCGCGACGGAAATTAAACATTCCTTCTCCAAATAAACCTTTTCGACTGCAGCGATTTCAACCTCATGAGTCCTTTTTATGGCTACAATTTGCGGTAGGTTTCCTCGACTTCGAATCGGAACGGTATTAAGCTAGTTCTCGTTTTCACAAAAAACATTATGCTGAAGCAGTAAATATGCAGCAAATGGTAAAACTCATAAAAAGTGTCCGATATGCCATACTAAGCATTGAATGCGGATCTTCTGGGCGCTTTCGAATAGTTCGGATCACCAAGAGGGTAATGACAAAGATTACATTATGAAAGTAATAATCGTGAACCGATTCAATGGCATTAATTATAGCACCAAATCATAAACTGAAGGTTGGCGTCTTCAGTATGTATGCATATAAGTAGTTAATCAGTTAATACATAATGGAATGATTACTGAAAGTAGATCACCATTCGCAAGACTAGTATTACAAGTAGGTAAGAAGGATGGCACGGATCTCCTTTGTGGCGATCATAGAGATTTATTTAAAAATTACTTTGAAAGAAATCTGTTCTTTATCCGTCAAAGAAGAACTGGTTGCAGGGATGGAAATATTTCAGCAACCTCGATCTCAAAAGCGTGTACTTCCAAGTTTTTGAACTTTGATATTGTGTAAGCCACATACAAAGTAATACTTCTATGACAAACCACATAATTTATTTGGAAAAATATGATAAAGAACGAATGCTTGATCCGAAATCAAAATTGTATTATTGAAAACTTAAGCTCTTTGACTTACCTAGCGTACTCACACGGAAAAATAGTCCCAGTAAAGAGTATACAGAGTCAACAGTATCGGGAAAAGCAGGCAATGTTACAAACGCAATTATTGAGCCAGTATAACATGCCGTTATTATGATTGTAAAAACCCAGTAGAACCCAATTATAATCCTCGTCGAATTTTTCGAAGAGGTACTCCATGAATACTTCCCCTTAAACTGCAAGCTATTCGTAAACGTTCCGAAAACGTACCAAAACATATTCTCGATTTCGCCAAAGTTTCCAATTAAATACTTTAAAGACAATTGATCGGTGACCGCAAGTGGAAATATGGCCAACAAATAAACGGCTGTCAAAGCTAACCAAACAGGCCATTGGAAAGGACCCATAATCGCGCGATACCTAAAATGGATATAAATTAAAAAAATGTGTTATTCTTCAGAAACACGATTGCAAACTTTGGCAGGGCTTTTGATGCCAAAGTTATAAATGCCGCACAATCCCGTGAATGTCCTACGGACATATCAATTTCCTGTATATGTTTTACTGTAATGTAAGTGCCTGACATGCCCATGTCCACTCTTCCGAGCTCAACTTCTTTGCGAACTGCTTCGCCAGACCTGAAGTTACAAACGTTCAAATTATAAAAATTATAGTAAAAATTGTCATTAAAACGAAAGCAAAGTTGTAAAACTAGTGAGAAACTTATATAGAAAGATTTTTAAGTGTTCAGATCAGTTCATGCGCTATGAACTGATGTCTGGTGAGAAAACAGTGCATACTTTCGAAATCACTTTGTTAAATTTCAATTTTTAATCATCTCACAAAAACGATTCCATATTTGCTTCATCACAAACACTGAACAGCAGAACAATTCCAAATATAAGTCAATAACCATGTTTGAAAAAATAATTCATATATACAGTGGGTAAAAAAAGTTAGGACACAAACACTTAGTGAGAACAAAAAACGTATTTTAATGTTTACTTTAAGACCAAAATCCCACTGAACACAAAGAACGCCGCCAATGGTACATACCGAACTAAATATACATACATCAATTTAAACTGAGACTCACCCCAATTCGATCGTATTTCTTGGCTCAATTATTTCAAATGAGAAATTCAAACGTTGCCCCAACAACTTTAGCAACCGATATTCTACTCCTTCCCAAAAAATATTTATGTTGCCTGAGCTATCTAAATATTTCCGGCGGAAAATGAAAGGTGGTTGATCAGCGGCGGCAATCAAAAAACGATGACCTGCAAAACCACCAACGAACTTGGTGGGAAACAAATTTACGTGTGGTCTTGATAGTGATTCTTTGATCCAAGTTGTCAATACAACAGGAACGTTAGATCCTAATCCATCTGCATATAAATGGTGAGTGTAAAGAACATACGGTCGTTCCTGGAAAAAATAAACATACGCACTAAGATCGGAAAACTCCCTTATTTTGATAGCTTATAATTTTTTAATTCAATTTTCTTCGTATTTTTATAGTCAATGAATAAACGAATGAAACCTCCTATAGTTAATAAATTAAAGACGCATATATGGCCAAAGTGAATTATAAATATGAAAATATTAGTATAAACAATAAGTGAGTAAATCATGAAACACGCATCTAAAAATTCGTCAAACCATGACAAAAATATGATTAATTTACTTCTCAAAGCGATACATATTGCTTATTTACCTGTGTGGAATACGCCGTTAAAGATCCACCAATCACCAATAAATTAACTATATTGGACGACTCCATAGAGGACAAAAATGCTTGAAGCTTCCATTGAGAATAACGTGCCACAACAACCACTTTACTTTCCATTTGAGGTCCAATTATAGCTCCAGTTTTTTGAGGGTCGGACAGAAATAATATGTAACTTTTACAATTATTTATAGGCTTGCCTGTAAGCTTTTCATTAGTCAATTTATAATTATCGTCTATCTGACCATGGAAAAATGACGACGGAAAGGTCTACAGCCCACATAAAACAAACAAGATTGAAAGGAATTTACGTTTAATTGAAAATAGATTTTCATACTTGAAATAATGTCTGAAGCATTAAATATTCGGATTTTTCCACGAAAGAGTCATATAGAATGTAGGGTGTACATAGCTGCAAATATTCAACGGCGATCTTATTTAGTAATGCTGTTAATGATTTATATTGCTGGAAATTAGTGGCATTCGTATGAAATGTTTCCATCCAGAATTCACTTTTCGTCTTAACATAACCACGAAACGTCGGATCGACAAATCGTCTCGACAGCTCACGATTCCCATCGATGGTTGAATTCAAATTTTCACAGCATTTCCGTTTCTTTGAGGACATGCACTCTTCGCAGAGTTTCGAGTGATTTCCCAAACAACAGTTCACAAGAAACAACAATATCAAAAAGCAGTACACTTCCATGTTTATTTTAAAACTACTACTTTCTCTGTAAGCGAACTGAAGCAGTATGATTTCGTGTTTCAAACTGAAAGATGGTTAAGGAAGTTAATAAATATATTATGCGAACCACAAGTCAATTAAAAGCACACGTGTTCACAATGTTCATTTCATTGCTGAAAGGCTGTCTCCACTTACCATTTCCCATGTCGCATTCTATTCGAATTGCCATGGGAATGGCTTGTCGAGACAAAACAATTAAGAAAAGCAAACAAACAAAAAGAACACCCCCCAAAAACAAAAACCCAAACATACTAGCCAGACATCTGCCGGTAAAACTCATCCAAAGGCCATGTGGTGCATCAAGTCGAGTTTAGCCGCCATATGGTATGACAATCAGACTGGCCATATTTTGACAGTTCTTGGTTTTCAAAATGGCGCTGAGTCGAGGTCATGCTCCGTTTCTTATAAGAGAATGTCGAAATTCTGAATTTACAGGGATTTTAAGATCTCGTTGAGCAATCAAAATGGTTTAAAGAATATGGAGTGGTGGGAAATTGCGAAAAAGGTGAATTGGGATGCGGAAATTTTTAATAATAAAATTACATACTGGCTATTTTGGAAAGAGAAATTGGCTAAACGACTTCATGCACCACATAGACGTTAGGCAACTTTGCCGATAGATGTCTGGCTAGTATAATGACTTCTACTCCATCCCCCTTCGTACCCCGCCAAATCATATTATAGTTTCACTTCCATATGAATTTTCACCCGCTAACCTAAAAATGGATTTATCTTACACTTGGGGTTTTCTTCTACAGCACAACTTATTCTCTCTTCACTTCAAATAACTTTCTAAGAGCATTCAACGCTCAGATAAAGCGCACTTACTTCCCGTTCAGAGGCATTATCGAAATGATATGGCTTCAGTGATGCCAATTTAGCTACACTGTAGCTAGATTTAGCTACAAAAAGAACCTGCTTGTCTATAAAATTGTTTGTTTAGCTATTATAAGTTATAGATTAAGGATAATTTAAAATTATGCTATGATTGCATCTATTTTCCCTAGTTTAGTAATATTTAAAACAATCCTTGAAAACCTTATTCTCAAATTCTAAGGCAAACGCTAATGTTTTGAATAGATACAATAGCAGTTGTTTTGAATTTTTTCGATAAGCTTCATCATGCAAACATACCAGCCTCTGTTGTTTGAAAAATTGCAAATATCTGCATTATATTTGCGCAAGTTTTAACTCATCAGCAATAAACTAAAGAAGATAAGACAGACGAAATATGTTTACCATAAAATTTACATTCTCTGGTTAAATTTGAAAATAAGATCCGAAAAATTCATCCACAGCCATAAAACACCAATAAATAGCAATAGACAAAGACTGCGCACAAAAGTTAGAAGAAATTACAAATAGTGCTCAGTAATGAAACCTCTCGTTTTCTGGTTGAATAACATCGATGTGTCTATAAAATTTAATTTAAAAATCTAATTTTATGAGGAAAATAATATCAAGCTTGATCTTGTCAACAACATGTTTAAAATAAAGATTATACTTTCTCCGTTAGAAACAGCATCTGAAAAACAAAATCTAATAGAAGAAACAGTACCAAGGATCATTAGTCAGTGGTTAGAGCTATAAATCTATCAGAAGAATGATACTTAGCAAAAATGAGTTACAAGGAGTGTAACAACGAAATAAACCTTTTGTATCTCCTATTTCTTGAACCAATTTCCAAAGATGCCTCTATCATAAATGAAAAATTTAAAATCAATTAAGATGAACGCACTAACCTCCGTAACGATTTTTGTTTATTTATTGAAGGTTCGAAAAAAAAACCTGAAAAAAGTTGTTTATCCAGGTTGTATCATTAACGTTTTATCTGAAGCTGCGACGCAGTGAATATCAACCCGCTTAAAGATCTCTGCTCAATCGTCAAGCTTTTAATCCTTCCTGGGTCCAATGTGAGGGAACCTGTTTTTCGTCAACTTTCGACTGTTAAAATCAAACACAACACTAAAATGAACCTAACACCTTTGCATTCAGTCCTTACTAATATGAATTGAAATGGTGATAAGAAGTACTGAAGAAAATTGGCACTTTAGAAACTTTAGAAAATCCAGCTTGAAGAAGATTTCATACGTTTTAAAAATGTTGTAGTGGAACCATCATGAAATATTTCAATTGCATTGCGGTTGACAACGAATGGATGAATTTAGTAGCTGTAATAGTTCATAGTATTAAAATTATTGGCGAATCAGTGTCCCATGTACACCCAATATCTTTTTCGTTATGGAAATGTTGTTATTTTTTTACAGTAAAATAACAACATTTCCATAACGAAAAACATATACTTTTATGTTCACATTTAGTAAATATAAAATAAATGAAGTAATAATTAAAAAAAAGTCTAGCGCATAAGAACCGCTGGAAAATTGATTTTCGAAGAAATTATCTTTGAGTGACTTAAAAATGTGTAAAAACCTTATACACATCTTTGAAGTATCATATAAACCATTTCTTACTCAAAGTAACAAATATCATTTTCTGACAGCATCTCCTGTAATATAAATGAAGAAAATTTTCAGTGCTGACACCATTTTTTCAACGCAGCAGCAATAAGTCTACCAGAACATGCTCGTGCTTAGTCAACCTATCCTCTGAATTTCGTTTTCATCCAAGGATTTCCAAAACTAGGAAAATTTAATCATCGGTTGCTTATTTTATTGTAAATGTTATGCTTATGAATACAAAATGGAAGCATCTGTTGGTGCAATATTTACGAAATTGTCTGGTGCTGGCAATCCTGTGTTAGCACCCTAGCCAAAAATATACCAAATTAGCTTCACGTTAAGTTAAACCCACCCTGTGAATTTCGTTTTGATTGAATTACTGCGCTGGAAGTTATAGGGGGGACGAGAATTTTAGGGCTACCACCCTCAAAACTTTTCAAAAGTTCGAAAGTGTTCGAAACCCTAATATTTGTTGTCAATTGTCACTGCCACAGGGTGGCCCGCATTTCAAAATCACTTCTATCAGACCTGATCCTAGTTACTACCAACATGTCCTATAAATTTCAAAATGATTGGATTAGATATCGTCAGTTCTCGTCAACAGAACTTATTTAGAATAGAACTTATTTGGTGGCGGGGTGCCCATTCTTGTGCAACTCGTAATTTTGAAAATTTAAATTGAAAATGGTAGACAACGGTTAAAATTTATCAATAATTTGATTTTTTTATCAAAAAGCAAACAATTTCAGGATTGTCAATGATTTGAAGAATTTTTTCACGTGCCTGTCGTAGCGTGATCGTTGCCTGCACGGTCTTGGAAACCCATATGTATATAGTCTTGGTCAACATTCATACGCTCTGCGAATTTCACGACGATTCAATGTTTCTGTCAGAAGTTATGACAAATCAAAATT
>OX376375.1:37655179-37815179 GCA_947369275.1 Nemotelus nigrinus
GCAGGTTAGAACTGGGAGGGTTGAAAACAATAACAATCCTGCCTCAGTTGCTGTTTGTTTCAATGCTTCCTACTCTGACATGCTATTGGTCGAGACGCAAAAACCGCACCTATTATAAGTCCAGTTTTTTCGTTGCCCTGTTGTGTCATAAAAGTATTCTATGCCGTTGTAGACTCGACCAATCACAGATATTATATGCACCCAATTACGTTCTAGCTTCGGAGATCGGTCCGAAATGGCATTTTAAACAGTCCTTAATTGTAATGGAATGAATTATTTATTAAAGCCAACGCAACTGCAGCCTTGTGAATAGTGGCCTATTCATCTTTTTTTCGTGCTGAATTAGTGGGTGTATGAGATAGTAACAATTTTTTTTTTAAATTTTAGACTAAGGTGGTATCACTCGCTTTATACATCCTTACCTAATCCCAAGTAAGGATAGTAGTAATGTAACACCAGAAGAATCACGGCCAAGCAATAAACCAACTTTACCTACAATCAATGCGTGGTCATTTTCATGAACACTAAACGAAACAAGGAGGTCATTGGTCAAGATAAAAAAATATTAACTATTTCTCTCGCATTCAACAGATTATACAATTGAGGAGACTAAAAACAAAGACGATAGTTCAGAAAGTTTGTTCGAAACGGTTTAAACTGTTTAATATCTTTTGTTTTAAACGCCTGCAAAAATGCAATTTTGTTTAATCAAAATTAGGCTCATATAGAAGAAAAACTTGTTCTAATAGTAGACTCCAAATCGTCGACTTTAGATACAAACTGTGAACTCCAGAGCGTGCGCAAATAGCTTTAGTGTGAATTATTTATAATTACCCATTTTACATGCCTTCTAATGCAAATGACAACGTGTGCTTGCTATAAGCGATTTTTACTTGAGTCGAAAATGTTCTCTCTGTTTTTGGAGCTTTCAGTACTACGTGTTCTACAATGCGTTACGTCATCGACACTAATGCTCATTATTATATCAAACTAATAAACGAATAAAAATAACTAATGCTCATTAATATTTCAATGTGTTACGTCATCGTCACGTAAAAGCGAGTGAGTAAATTGAAAAGTTTCCACGAGAGCTCTAACACAAAACGTTAAATCTATGCTCGATCGTTTATTGTTTCTATGTACGTTCACTTTAGAATTAATTGAAAGTTTTACTGGTGTTAAAAATATAAATATTTGAAAAGCTGTGGACGATTAATCAAGCGGAAAAACTTACAAGTCAAATTCTTCTTCTGTGAACTCTTCAAATGGTTTCACTATAGTAACACCCGCAATGTTCGCAAGTCCATCTAACTCCTCAACGTCCTTTAGCGCTTCTTTGGTGTTTTTCCAGTTTCCGATGTCAACAGCGATTGAACGAATTCTCGAACACTCCTTTGCTAGTTGCGCCAATTGACTTTCATTCTTGTCAACAGCTATTATTTTGCATTCAAGTTCGTATAACTTTTTGCAGAGAGCATTACCAATTCCTTATAACACAAAGAATATATAACTGCATGTTCATATCTTAAATATTGACAAGTCACCTTGGCCAGCTCCAGTTACGAGAATGGTCTTACCCTTGAGATCGTTTTCCATTACACGAAATGCTCGAGAAACCTTCAAAGACTAATATGCATGAAATAATCCGTTGAGCGCGTGATACGAAAAACTCATATTTTTAACTGATAGCCATGTCAAAGGTTAGACAGGGTCTTATCAAATTATTTTTGAATTATGTACTTGAAACTAACTTAAGTACGATAACGTTTTTTTAGATACTGGTTCTGTAACACTAAGCATCACTTAATTTCTAAAACATTTATTGAGTATCAAACTTAAATTGATTTGGCTCAAAGATTGGCCTTGCTAACTCTATTCTAATCTCTAATCATAGTATTGGTTTATGTGTTGAGACTACATCAAACATAAGTCTATACAGCATTATATATCGGATTTGAAAATAGCAGTCTTCACAGGAGCCTCTCAACCAGACCAGCCAAGAAATTTTTATGGCCAAATCATCAACAGCGCAAGAAAAACGAATCGATAGTCCCTGGATATGGCGCTATAAGTGGTCGTGAAGACCACCCTTCCTTCCCCCCCTTGAGTGCGGCTTTGCTAGCTCTCCGTGGCTGTTGTGGTTCAGAAAAATATTATATGTATGGATACTTTGCGTGGGAGCAAATAGCCTCCATGTAACTTTTTACTGATTTTGGAAGGAAATTTGTATTAGACTCGTTCCGCCGCAAATTCGTATAACTTTATATGTATATATATATATATATATATATATATATATATATATATATATATATATATATATATATATATATATAATATATATTTATATATATAATATATATATATATATATATATATATAATATATATATAATATATATATATATATATATATATATATATATATATATATATATATATATATATATATTAGTAGCGGCTCATGACATTTTTGGCAGACAGGCAGTGAATTTAAGAATCATTTGAACCAAGTCAAATAATATTATATTATAAAATACAATGCAAACTACGCTGTAGAAACATTTTATTTGAAAGCAAAGTCTATTTTGCTCTCTTTTAGCAAAATGTTGAACGACATTGTCATACAGCTGTGCTAATCCTCGAATTTCTTGAAAAAATGTTCTTTAAAACTTAGCAGCGATAACTCCGATAATCGTGTTGACTCATGATATTTCAAGAACTAGTCTTAATTCTTTTCAACGCAAAAAATGACATCTCTATAATTACTGAACTGGCCAGAATGGTTAAATTTAACTTTATTGTGGTTAACTTATCTATTATAGCAAATTTTCCAGATTATTTTATTGACGTACAGAACAAAGAGCTTTTAAATTTTTTCGGTTGAGGAATAGACCGTAAATGGACATCATGCACTCATACGAAGGTTGATGAAGTATATTTTGAAAAATGAGAGACTGGTCCATGAGGTTCAAAAGTCAATTTTGTGAATTTCATTTAACCGACTTTTTTATCTAGCCAAATACATTACAGACCTCCGCTTGCTGATTAAAGTAACGTTAAGTCAATAAACCATTTTAGAAATCAATGCTTTATTTTATTTTTCATATCATATCCTTCATTCACCTCGATTTCGATTTATTGAGAGATCTTAATTATTTTTTATAGCGTGCCATTTGGTTTGTCTAAATTATTGGAACGTTGCTTTGACCATACATTTTTACTGGAGTTCAAATCACATGAAGAAGTTATTTATCGGTTAAGCTACCAGAACATTTTTATACCTTTCTATATTACATGAACGCTTAAAAATCCTACCATCTCTAATGATTTTGAACTGTGGGGCTGGCTTTCTATTTTCTTTAATTTTTAATGTCGCGGATAAGTTTATTGATTGAATGGGATAACATGTAAATAATCATAAAATTCATTTTCAGTATTTATCAATCAATAAGTAATCACAACTACAATTGATTCACATGACAATAATTGAAATCAATAATAGCTTTAGCATTCAAGCAAAAATTCTTCAATGCTACTTAAACTGCATGATAAAATACTTTGAATACTATTACATGTACTAGTTTTACACTGGTAATAAACTAAATTTCACACATCAACCACATTGCCAAATCAAAAATTAGCGCATTCATACAAAAACAATAATGTTTCCTTAAATCACAAACAAATAATTTCTTTGGGTTCTTTCGGAAATATCTATGAAATAATTATTCATTCTCTTCATATCTCAATTATTTATCGTTTTATTCAGTAGTTTGTAAAAGTTTCATTTACCGAACACAAAGCATTGACGAAATACCCCAGAATTCTTAAATTCGATAGTTTCTAATTGGCCCATTACTTTCCTCCTTTGGAATAAAATAATTATCTTTGCTAGAGAACAACACAGCACATATATTGCTGCTCTTGTGGGTTGCCTCTTCGAATTCGGTATTGCCATATTGAATAGGGGATTCATAATATAGGGGATTTTACACATGAGTCCACGAGTCCATGCGTTTTAGATCACACGAGTCAAGTCAACTCAAATCCAGTTTTTTGAAGACGGGGCTAAAGCGAAAGTGGTCGGATACGTTGATTAATATACCATATACTTTCCTTTCGCTCTTTGTCATCTGTAGATGATTATTGGATGCTTATTTTACCATACGTGTGTTAATGTGGATGATATTTTTAATATATGTTGATGTGTATGATCATTTTAATATTATTTAAGCATCATCGCCTCGTGTGATTTGCCTAATGATATCACGTTTATATAACAAGTTATAAATCGAAATTTATATAAAAAAAAACATTTTCACACAGCCAGGATCCACAAACAGCTAAAAATTTCTAAAACATCACCGTCATCGAGCTGACAACATTACTAATTTTCATTCCTCAAACTTCTTTTTTTACAAATTTTGTTTTCCGTACAAATAAATTGGTACCAGAAAATTGTATATATTTATCTATTTGACTATATATACCTACATATTGTAATATGGTAATTAGAACACGAAATTTAGGTTTGACAATTTAATTTATTGCGACTTTCAATCTACACAGTGATCTATCTATCTCGTTGTCTAAAGAAAGACTGACTGTCACCATCCACATCGATCCACACACACAATGGCGTAGCCCACTTCACTGTGGACTTGACTCGTGTGGTACTCGCTCTGGATAATGGTACAGTCACAGTGGCGTTCGCAGTGGTGTTTGTAGTGGAGGCAGATTCTGTACTACAACTCGTCCAACCTGACGACTGATCGTCCTCGATCAGGGAAGCTTTAGGATTAAAGACCGCAGCTAAAGGATTTAGCATACTCTCCTCGTTTTCTGCTTCGAGATACTCCGGATCCCAGTCCTCTTCCTCGAGCCATTCCTCCTCCTGGTATTCTTCCTCATCCTGGTATTCGTCAGTGTCTGGTGCTATTGGGAGATTATGATTTACTAGGGAATTAGTTTGCCATCTCCTCAACCTGCCCGCTTCAACTATACCATCATAAGGTAACTGTGATTGCTGACAATCTTCAATGTCTCTTACCACATACCTATCATTCTCAAGGACCTTGTGTATCATAAACGGACCACGGAACCTCGGGATTAGTTTTTTATTAGTTCCTACTGTCGTATCAACGTTTCTAAGGACTACGAAATCACCAACTTTGTATATTTTAGCAGGCCTACTGTGCTTCAAGAAGTACTCCAGGTTATATTGTTGAGACTTAGCTTGATTTTCTGCAGCGATGCTTCGTGTCTGATGCAAGGGTCTATCATCAAGGCCTACTTTGTCCTCCAGGTACTCATCTAGCTCACTAACTATACTACCTCTCTGGGACACTCCGAACAGCAGTTGACTTGGCGTAAATCCAGTAGCAGTACTTACAGAATTATTTATAGCGAATTCGACTTCAACTAGTTTAGAAACCCAATCTGCATGGTTGATGCCTTCGGTTAACTTTCCCAACATACCTTTCAGGGTTCTATTAACTCGCTCTACTTGTCCGTTAGCTTGCGGTGAGGCAGTAGCCACCTTAATGTGTTCGATATTATGACTCTGCATAAAGGCAGCAAATTCCAAAGAAGTAAAGCAGGTACCTCGATCTGAGATAATTCGTCTAGGTCTGCTATAGTAAATGAAATATTTTTCTAAGGCCGCAGTGACTTCCCGTGAACTAGTGCTATTGGTAGGATACAGTCTGACGTACTTCGTAAAAGCATCCACAACCACCAATATATGCTTTCTCTTAGATTGAAGTGACGGTAATGGGCCAAAGTGGTCAAGGTGTACAGTATCAAAGGGCAGCGGTTTCTTTGGGATACTATGCAAATTGCGTTCAGAAGTGCTGGCAGCAGGCGAATACATAATGCATGGAATGCAATTACGAATAAATTCTTCAATTTTCTGTCGACCTCCGGGAAACCAATAATTGTGTTTGATCCTTTGCCACGTCTTTTCAACTCCTTGATGACAAATCAACTCGTGGGACTGCCTGATAACATGGGGCTCCATTGCCGATGGGACGTACAACAAAGGTTTTTTTCCTGTTTCTTTTCGAAAAACCATTCCATCTATTAGTTCATAGTTATCTATAGAAGTGGTCTGAAGTTTAGTCTTAAGGGTTTTGACAGCGACGTCTTGAGCTTGGGCTATTTGCAACCTGTAGTCCACATCTTCATCTGTGACAATGGCGATAATAGGAGCCCGACTGAGTGCATCTACGTGTGGCATACAGGTACCTTTACGGTGTTGGATTGTGTAGTCGTAATTTTCCAACTCTAACGCCCAACGTGCGATTCTCGGGTTCACTTGCTTTCTCATCAGTGTCTGAGTGAGAGAATTGCAATCAGTGATTATTCGAAATTTAATTCCCTCTAAATATACTCTGAAACGACGTAAGGCGTAGATAATAGCAAGAGTTTCCAGTTCAAAACTGTGATAACGAGATTCTGGTCCTGTCGCTGTTCTCGAGTAATATGCGACTGGATGGAAACGTTTGTCTACCTGTTTTTGCATCAGTATGGCCCCAAATCCAATAGAACTAGCATCAGTATGTAACTCGGTCTCATACAGCGGGTTATATATAGCTAGTATTGGGGATTCAACCAGAAGTTCCTGCAATTTCCGGAAAGCAGCACAGCAGACTTCTGAAAATTCGAATCGGGCATCCTTACGTAACAAATTCTGAAGGGGCTTCGCTATTCGTGAAAAGTTTGGCACAAAACGTCTAAAGTAAGAGAACAACCCTAAGGCGGATTGAACTTCCCGCGTGTTAGTGGGCATACTCAACTTTTTAATAGCGTTTACATGAGCGTTACTAGGAGCAATTCCTCTGGCAGTTATTCGATACCCCAAGAAATCTACTTCTGTATGACCGATTTGACATTTGGCAATATTCAATTCCAGGTTACGATATCGAATCCTCTCAAGGACTTTGGTCAGCAATAGTAAGTGTTCTTCAAACGTCTTAGTGGCCAACATAATGTCATCCATATAGATGACGATTTCTTTGTTTCCTATTAAGTCTGCGAATACTTCATTAATGAACCGCTGAAAGACAGCAGGGGCGTTCTTTAACCCAAACGGCATTCTTACATACTCGTATTGACCGATGGGCGTTACGAATGAAGTATACTTTCGGGAAGTCTCAGCAACATGTACCTGGTGGAACCCGCTTTTTAGATCGAGGACTGAGAAAAATTGTTTTCCCTCCAAATACTCCAAGCAATCTTCTATCAGCGGCAATGGGTAATTGTCCCTTTTAGTGAGTTTATTTAAGCCTCTGTAATCAATACACATACGCGTCTGCCCATTTTTCTTCTTCACCAGTACGACAGCGGAGGCATAAGGAGAACTGCTTGGTCGGATGACGCCTTCAAGCAATAGTTCATCTGTAATCCTCTTAACTTCATCCTTTTCCCGCACCGATAATCTTCTCGGTGGACAGTGGAACGGAACATCTGAATTCAAGTGAATATGCATTACATAGTCCAACGGTTTTATTTCTACTTCCTGACGACAAACGTATTTCTGCTCAATAATGGACAAAAATTTATTCATTTCGCTTTGAGAAAGGTCCTTATTAATTTCGGGTAGACTTATAAGCTTATCAATTTCAATACTAAAAATGTCTGGTAGACTTTCATCTGAAACGGTTGAGGCAGGCTGAGGTGGCAACGCTTTATCAATTTTTCCCTTACGTACTAAATCAAATCTTTCCAATATATTCAAAACACCCGTCTGAGCACAAATGGAAACACCCGATTTTAATTCGACATACGATTTTATTTCTTCTAACTTTGGTTTGGCATACGAAATTTTTTTCTTTATAAGGTGTATTTTATTTGAATCCAGAAAATCTCGGCCTAAGATTAAGTTATACACAGTACTGCAATTATTTATTACGTGTAATTTCATGATGGTAGCTTTTTTTCGATAACCTATGGTTGTTACAACTGTTCCACGTACTTCGATTGAACTTCCTCCTAATCCTCGGAATGACGGCTTCTCTTCGGCTAACAATATGTTCTTCGGTACTAACGCTCGATTTATAAAACTAACGGGACTGCCGGTGTCGAATAATGAAAGACATGTGATAAGTTGTCGGGTTTCCCCGTGCTCAGACGCATTATTAAATGTGACACTTACCAAATTTGAGACGTCTAATCGGCTATTTTCATATTCGGCCTCGGGCATCGCACACATTGACTCATTTGGCGTAGATGATAGTTGTGATTTCGTGGCTGCGGGATTCAACTGCAATAGTTTTTTGGGATTCGGACATCGGTGCCGATCGTGTCCAACCTCCCAACAACGGAAACAACTTCCTGCAGGGCGCTTTCCATATGGGCATTTCGATTGATAGTGGCCCATTAAGGAACAATTAAAACATCGGACCTCTGTATCATCATTTGCAGTTTGTTTTGAAGTAAGCGTGGACACAGATTGTTGATTTGCTGACATCGAACGAGCATTATGCATAATTCCACGATTAGCATTCGGCAGTGGTCCACTCCTAGAAGCAAATGAACGGGTCAAGTCCCATTGGGACCGAACAGCATTTAAATTCGGTCGAACAAACGAAGACCGCTGTTTTATTAGATTCCCATATCGATGGGCTCGTCGTTTGAGATCCTCCAACGTAGTACTTCCTAGCAAGGGTGTCGAGTTGAAACCGCTACTCTGCAGTGTTTCAGTAATAATGTCAATGATCTCCTCCTCACTGACACTACAGGTTTTGGCGGCATTTTGCATCTTTAGGATGAAACGATGCAGCGGTTCAGCTGCTTGATTCCATCTCATACTTCTGAGTTGGCGGTATATCTCTTCGATCGAGGCAACTATCTCAAACTCCCGAATTAATCCGCTTTTGAGATCGTCGTACGTCCTAGCATGATTTAACCTCGCATATTCCTGGGCTGAACCGGTCAGCGACTTCCTCAGATAGATCAACTTTTTATAGTCCTCTAGTTCAATCAGCTGCAGCGTCTCTTCAAAGTCCGCGAAAAAGAACCGAACGGGCTGCTGGGCGCTCTCTCCCGAGAACACTGGTAACGCCGGTTGTATGTCGAGATACTCGATTCTTGGCGCAACAGCATACCTCTTGGCCTCTTCTTTTACTTCAGAAACATCAGTTAGGTGAGCTTCACCCTTGTTCTTGCGAATAGCACCTGTATTCTTTGGTACGATCGCTTCATCGACTTTAGGAGTGAAATTTTCCTCCTTGGTTTCAGCGGCGGTGACCGAAACAGTAGCAGCGGCGACTGGGACAGCAGCAGTAGTGAGTGGGGCAGCAGCAGCAGTAGATGAAGTGGCAGCAGATAAAGCAACAGCAGTAGCAGGCGGGGCAGCAGACAAAGCAACAGCAGTAGCAGGCGGGGCAGCAGACAAAGCAACAGCAGTAGCAGGCGGGGCAGCAGTGACAGCAGGATCATTGACAGCATCGGTGACATTCGAATCAGCAACGGCAGCAGTGGCGGTGGCGGCAGCAGTGACAGCATCAATAGCGGCAGCAGTGACAGCATTAATAGCGGCAGCATCAACAGCGACAGCAGTGGTGGCAACATTGGCATTCATCATTACCGCATTAATGGCGGCTTCAATGGCGGCACTTATGACAGCAGCATCAACGACTCGAGCGGTGTTAACTGCATTCCCGACGTTGTTGACGAGCGGGGCATCCGGGGTGACAGCGGTGTTGGTTTTCCTAGAAGCACTTATATCGGTTTCCTCATTATTGGCATCGGTTTTAACAGCGTCCCTGGCAGCCATCTTGGCCTTCTGCCAGACATCATTTTCGTCCTCTATTTCGAGAACCTTTCGTTGTAGTACGGCAAGTTCATGCCTCTTACTTAAAAGACGCGTACGGCGTTCTATTTCCGCGTCCTCCTCCTCCAATCTTTTCAATTCTTGGACCGAACCTTCATCCATCCACTTTCGGTCGTCCAGCTCAGAGTATGGCGACGAGCACTCTTTTCCTGAGAGCGGCGTCTCGCATTCTCGGACCTCGTGCATGGACGCGGCCTCTTCTATTCCTTCTTCATTTGTGGCTAATGCCACAATTTTCCTGCTCGTTTTCCTTGTAGACATTTTCTAGTCCAAACCCCACACCTGAGTTGTAATATGGTAATTAGAACACGAAATTTAGGTTTGACAATTTAATTTATTGCGACTTTCAATCTACACAGTGATCTATCTATCTCGTTGTCTAAAGAAAGACTGACTGTCACCATCCACATCGATCCACACACACAATGGCGTAGCCCACTTCACTGTGGACTTGACTCGTGTGGTACTCGCTCTGGATAATGGTACAGTCACAGTGGCGTTCGCAGTGGTGTTTGTAGTGGAGGCAGATTCTGTACTACAATATATATGTTTTTGTGTCTAGATACATATTCGCATGCATTCAAATTTTTCCGTAATAGTCATGCACGTAAAGATGCTAAAAAAGTTATCCTCCACATCATCATATAATAAAATAATCATCCAAAAAACATATGTATCCACAATGCATCCACAAATGACAATAAGCGAAAGAAAGCATTATAAAATCTATTGTACATGAATCAGTATACTCCACCTCTTTCGCTTTAGACCCGCCTATTTAAATGAAATTGAGTTGACTCGTGTAAACAAAACACGTTAGATCGCATGGACACTTGTCTTGTGGAAGCAAACTATACGAGTGCGTTTTTAACTACATTTTCCGCTGTGCTACTGCGTGCACGCTGAACAACACGCACAGATGCTTTGAGAGCTTCCCAGCGCGGCGAATTTTCCTGCATAAAGGTTCAGTTAGCGAACGTGCGTCGCGTCCGTCGCGTCCGCTGCGTTTTATGACCGGACGCATCGATGATCTTTGAGAGTGCGTCGCGTCCGCTCCGTCTGTCAAAGGCAATGGTGGTCAGTTTTTATTTTCGTGGTGTAAAATTCATATTCGAACGCGGGAGTAGTTTGAGCTGTTTTGTGATTTGTTGGTTAGTAGCTAAACGTATGAAAGAAGCAATGTTTCATCTTAATTGCACAGTATGTATTGCATATTCAGACATTTTTTGTCTACTGCAAACGAAATATGTTGGCAGTCATAGGTGGACACTGATATTTTACAAAAAATATTGATAAAGTTTTATTTATCTGGAATTATTCATCCACCAGGGGAAAAGAGATGGCATTCAATATTAATACAATGACTACATAATTAATTTAGTATGGTGCAATAATGTAAACACTTGTTTTACATTTCTACTCGGATGTTTGGTTTCGGAGTCAACAAAATTTTGAACTATAATAAATTACAGCTACTATTATTTTTGTCGCGTTATTTTCAAGCTAGCTATTTATAAAGTTTATAAAGTTCTCACTGAAGCAACAGTTGCGAAGATAAATGAAAGACAAGCTAATTTAATGCAGACATCAATTTAATCGGTTCAACAAACGTTGACTGTTTTTTGAACCATCGGTAAATTAACATTATTTTACCAGATATATTTATAACTATAAAATACGCTAATTAACAAGTTCTACAGCATCAACATTCGATTAATTAAATATTTCAGGAAAATGATTTATCTATTCCACAAAACATTTTGAAAATATATTCACCTTGAAAAATTCATAGCTGACAGAATGCCTTGCAAAACACTCACCACTCATTCTAAACTCACCTTTCTCTCTCTCGATGCGTCCGAAGATGAAATTTGATCATCTCTTGCGCTCCGTCGCGTCCGACGCACCGGTTGGATAACTATCGCTGCGTCTTCCAATGTAAAGTATATGGAAACTGAGAAATTCAACTCAGTCGGAGCGGACGCGACGGACGCGACGCAGGTTCGCTAACTGAACCTTAAGATATGTGAGTGCTATACTACCCTACTAAGCATAAACGTTCTATCTACACTTTAGTACTTTCGAGATATTCAATTTTTTTTTGTTTTTTTAAATGACGCAAACACCTTTAAACAGAATGAAAGTTTACACGTGGAAACAAAAACGTTTACTTGAGATAAATCTTAAGGGAAATCCTTTACGTTGAAAATAGTTATGGAAGATAGGTTTTAAGCAGAAGGACTTTTTTTGTAGCAACATGCAACAAAATTATGATAGCACTACTAAGCATAAACTTTCTGTCTACACATCACTAAGCATAAACATTCTATCTACGGTAGATAGAACGTTTATGCTTAGTAGTGCGACTTTTTTTTGTAGATGGGGAGATTTTTCGTTATTGATTTTAACATACCGAACTGCAGCATGATGTTACATAATGCATTTCGGTTGATACTGTCTTACGCTTGTTTAAAGTCGACGATTATTTGATGGGACACAATTCAGCATTTTTCCAAAATTTGTTTGACCGTAAATATTTGGTAATCTTCCACTTCTGAAACCGCCTTGATGTTCACCAAAAATTTTCTCAGCGTGATGGGCAATCCTAAATGCTAACATCTTGTTCAAAAGCTTGTACGACGTACAAAGTAGTGATATGCCCCTGTAGTTTTCGCACAGTAATTTATCTCCTTTCTTGTTAATGGGACATATGACACTTTTTCTTCACTCATGCGGCAACGTTTCTTGTTGCCAGATGCCTGTCACCAATCCATGGATTGCCCTTAAAACGGAAATCCCACCTGTCTTCAGGGGCTCCGCGGGGATCCCAATGATGCCCGGTGCTTGGTTGGATTTCAAGCGGTCCATAGCCTGTCCCCTAGTTTTCGGCAATTTTTCTCCCACTCCTAAAGTAAGTTTTGACCCAAGTTTGGGAACAGACTTAATCTAAACCTTTTAAAATGCATTCCAGCTTGTTGGTATACATATCTTATTCGAGGCACATTGCGATAAACAGAGATACAAAGAACTCTGACAATTTCTTTACAAAAATACCTGACTTCCTTGCAAAACGAGAATTTTAAAAGCAAAACTTCTTAATTTTTTAATTTCACGTTCAACAAGTTGTTTTATTTTTGTAGATGGCTAGTATGTTAAGATATTGTTATTTTTATTCAATAATATTTTTAATTTATTTCATGTTATACGTAGGTACTAATTAAACTAGAACTAGAATTGATCCAACAGCAGACTACATATTTCTTGCGTTACTGAATCTTTACTGGAACGAATTGTTAGCCGAAACATCTGAAATTAAAAGAAAATTGCTGATGCTTCGCGCATATGTTTTTAAATTGACTTTATCACCTGTGCTTGTTTATTTGGCTCTAATCGTAAAAGACAACCAATTTGCTGGGTTTGTGTATGTATTATACCTGCACAAACCATATTATCTGGATTAGGATCGATTCCTTCCAAAAGTTGCATTCCGAATCCAAGTAATTTATTTCGTGCGCTCGGCAGATCAAGTGGAACTTGCGCTTTGAAAACCTTTTGAATCCTTTGCTGCTCTCTGTATAATTTGAGTTATACAAAACATTTATGTATTTAAAAACTGATTTATAATCCATACCCTCCTAAATTTTTCCATCGTGCAAAAAATGATTCCGCATTCATTTCTGTTGGCTCGAAAAACTTGTTGAGAGTAAGTGGCAATTTCACACTTATTTTTTGTTGTTCTCCATTACAGCGGAATAAAATATCGATAGAAGGTGAATCACAATAATCTTCGATGCATTCTGCTGTAAGAAGTTGTTGGACTTGAGTTCCTGCCTCGAGAACCGACTCAACTGGCTTCATTTGAACGTTTAATCGAACCATATTCTCTGGTGCCCATTGTAGTATTGGGGTGAAAGCCTTTGACATTTGTAAAGTGATCTATAGTTTTCAAGAAATGCAAAAGAAATACCTGTAGGGATGTCTGTGTTTTATTTCCATAGAACAATCCAAGACGACCAAGATTTTGCCTGAATTCGCTTTTGACTCCAAATTGAATTAAATCGTTTTCGAAGAGAATTCCATTGTTTTTAAAAATGAATTTTTTGGTGTTTGAAACAGACGGAATGTTCGCATCGCCATATACGTCTCCCAAAACGTCAATCAAAGATGTTGCATTGTTTGGAGCTGATGTTGGAGTATTTAAACCAAGTAAATCGGTGTTCATGCCAATAATTCTAAAATAAGTAGAAACCATTCAAAATATACTGTTTTCGCATAGGATTATCAGTTAGATTTTAGTAACAGCTAAAATGAGCAACTAAGACCTAACTCCCATAATAAGTTAATAATTTTCTACGTGAAAAGCTCTAAAAAAAATGCATTTGAATCATTGGGACTCAAGTGGATTCTGAGTGAGTGTCATGTACATTACTGAATTAAACGACTAATATAAGAGAAAACTCAACTTTTGTATTAGTATTCCCTTGTTTTAAGTTAAGACAATAAAGTCAGTTCTCGTCCTGCAGTCAAGCGTACTTGTTGCTTATTATAAATCGTGCTCCCCTGATACAATAAATGGCGACGAGGATAAAAGTTGACTAAAATAGTAGTAAATGCGTAATAGTGCTTGATGTAAATTAAAGTGCTTAATTATTTTGAAAAAAATGGGTAACGACACGCCGGAGTCGAAAGCAAACGCCGCGGTCACACTATCGACAACTGCGTTGATAGGCAATATTGAATTTTACAGTGTAGGAGACGATTTCAAGCTGTATATGCAACGTATGGCGCAGCTTTTGAAGTTAAATAGAATTGTGGCAGATGAAGATAAGGTATTATTTTTCATTAGCATGGCTGGAGGTGATTTATATAAAATTTTGAACTCCCTTGTATCGCCGGTGGATCCTGCTTCGGTCAAATATTAAGAAATTATACAAAAACTTTTAGCATACTTTGCACCCAAAACAAACGTCCTAGCTCAGCATTTTAAATTTTATAAACGTGAGCAAAAGCAGTCGAAGTTTTTGGCGAAAACGTTCAATTTTGAAGTTCTAGAAGAAGCGTTACGGGACAAACTGGTTTGTGGAATAAAAAATGAGAAAATTCAAGAGCGCTTATTGAACGAGCCAGATTTGACTTTTGAAAAAGCAGCTCTGAAAGCACGAGTTTTCTTTGTGGTTCGTCCAGATTGAAAGTCAGTTTTATTTGTCAGCAATCAAAATATCCCGAACAAAGTATAATTACGAGTGGTTGGACTCTTCGTTGGTGTGGACAGGCAGCAGTTAGTCAGTATTGGGAACCCAGGCCCGAAATGGTTGTGTGAGGCCCTCAAAAGAGCCCTTATATCACGTTTGGCTGCCAGCGTTTCGACAAAAGAACCACAACCTGAGTGACCGGCAATCTTCCCAGCTGCTTCGTGAGATGAAGCTTGTGCGAGGTTCGATACTTGGGGACGACCCGTTGAAGATCCTTTGGCTGCAGAGGCTTCTGAAGCAAAAAAAGGCTATTTAAGCTTGTTCATCGGAAGCCAGCTTAGACATACTCGTGGAAACGGCTGGCGAATTCAACGAAGATTTCGTGCTGCTTCAACAGAACGATGTCGCCGTTTCCGTAGCGCTTTCAGAGATTGCGGAGCTAACTAAACAGATGGCTGCCCTCACCCAGCTGGTGAACCGGCACCGTCCAACGCGTTCGCGATCTGGATCGTATAGCCATTTTAATTCTTACAAATTAAGTAGAGTTCTAATTAGGTCATTTTTTGACAAGTACCTAAGAAATATACAATGTTCATATTTCTATAAAAAGACGTGTCTTTTGTATTTTTTTGTATTGTTCTTTTGAGATGCAATTCGGCATAGCGAGGATGCTTTCAAAATCAGTTTACTGTATGCCAACATTTTAATGTATATGACTTAACGAGCATAAACCGTAATGATATTACTAGCTCTTTTAGACATGGCGACTTCATTAATAAAGAAATTTAATCGCATCCGGTGTGCATTCAAATGCAGCGAGAAGTGCTAATTTATTGGACACGTTCGATGCAAACATACTTCAATGATTATGTCCACTTCGAGGATACATAAATACAGAAGTGATGACAGTGTTGCATCGTATGCTACAAATAATGTAAAATTTGACAAAGATGATATCAATAGTTTTATGGTTATTCATGTTTTTCCTAGCAAATATAAAAATATAAGAAAAATATGTACACCCTTGCATTTGGTTAAATGCGAACTTCGCTCAAAACGGACCATATATTTATATATGTACATAAATATAAATAAATATTCTTCAAAATATTTCTAATTTAATAATTTTGAAACTAGATCTAAAATATGGATATGAATAGGAAATCTACTTACTTTTGTTTCGAATGCGTACTTGCAGATTCATTTTGCGAAACTGGCTTGGATTCCTTTATTTCGTTTTCTGGCAAACGTCCTGGTTTTTTTTTTTTTAATACTGTGAGTATCGAACTTTCTCTTTCCGGGAATGAGGGCATTTCTTCAAGAACGGTCGCCAAGACATCAGCCGAGGCCTTGATGCTCAATTGGAGATATTCGCTGGCTCGCTGTTGTAATTCAGCATCAGCTGATCTTAAATTACTATGCTGTTTAAACACTTCTTGAATATTATTTCGAACTTCGGGAAAGAGATTAATGAACTTAATATAAGTAGACAAGAGCAAAGCGCGTGTCATTGGAGAACAAAGATGATATTTGGAGTGCAGCAATTTGAACTGTATAAATGGTGATGATCTCGAGTCGCCCGCAATTAAATTTCCGAATTCACCAAGAATATAGCCTCCCACTTTAACCATGTTTTCATGACATGCCGGTGCTTGTAAAGACTCGAATACAGTTTTCGCTGCGTATCCCTGCACTTCCTCTCTGTTAATGACAATTTGAATTACACGATACCAAACTTCTTCCGAAACATAGTCCCCGGCAATTCGTATCAAGTTGAGTATTACGTCCACATACCTGCAAAGATTCATTTTCTTATTTAGAAGGTCCCAGTTGTTTTCAGCCTCAGAGATGATAAAAATGACAAGAAAATCAATCAAAAATGGAGTCCACATAAAAGTGAATCCAAGCATTTTTAGTTCCCACTCCTATCAATTTTATAAACTCACCATGTAAAGTCGCTGGCATATTTTTCAGCAAGTATAGCAACTTTCAACACCATTTCTTCTCTGATAGAATAATCGGCTGTTTCTAAATAATTCAACATTTCTTGCACGATTTCTTCGGCATTGGATCGATCACACATTGCATAAAGTAGATCGACGGCTTGTTGTCGAACTGACACGTCTTTCTCCATCTACACAAAATAAGCATATGAATCGAGCAAGAGAATTGTGTTCATCTCACCTTCATGGACAAAATTACAACTTCCTGGTGTTTTTTCACCTCCTCGTGAGAGAATTCCGATGTCGCTAAATGACACATTGACTCAAGCGCTAAATAACGCAAGTTTGTTTCGCGATTGCTTAGAAATTGTCCAAGTTGATTACAAGCACGCACAAGAAGGTTTGGTTCACTGTCGCTATGTATAATCAAGTTTATTGCTTCGAATAACACTGCATTTTTTGCATTCGAATGCTGAACTTTTTTGCTTTTGGGTGGTTCTTGAGCTTTATTTAGAATCGTCTCAAGGGTTTCATTGAGACGAGCGCGCACTCCAGGTTCTTCAGTGACTGGGTTATAATTTTGTAGCAAGCGTAACAATTTAACCGAAAGCCAAGGAGCCGGTACAAAATAGTAGGTATAATCTTGCAAGTCAGTATAACTAGCTGTAACTATTCGAGATAATCGTGAGACAGCAAGGTTCACACATCCTTTATATTCTTCGGGATTTTTCTTGACTAATGATTCGATTAAAGACGTCGCTGCCGTCACAACGCCCATATGCTGATCATTTAGGAGGTGTATTATGCGACTCGTCCACTCTCCAGCCGGTATAATATCATTACAAGTGCGAAATAATCTGAGCAGACATAAAGCCGCTGATTGTTTCACAACATCCATGGTGTCTCTGTAAACTTGATTTTATTGCACCAACAATTATTGAATAAAAGCCAGTTACCCTGAGACAAGTAATTTCGGTATTTCATTCGAGAATGCTTCGGCCATATCTTGACTTCCGATGTTTGCAATGCATTGTAGTGCAAGATTGACATGCACGGGATTGCGTGACTGCAGATCATTTTTGATGGATTGAATGATTAATTTTATGAGATCGCTATTTGTGTTTACAAGTACCGATATAAACAAATATCCCTAAATCAGAAAAAATACGTATTCAAAATTCATATCACTAGTTACAAGACATGATACATAATAATATGCTGAACGAATTAAAATTGATAATTTTGTAATAGTGCATAATACAGTAATTACGGTTTACTTACTATTTGTTTTTCTGAGTACTTATTCGAAGATAACAGATTTACAGCTTCCATGTGTCCAAAATCGATATCATGACCCAACAAAAATATAAAAAGAAGTTTACATACATATTTTTTCTTCTGGTAGCCATCTAGCGTTTTGTCGCCTTTAAATTTACTCCTTATATTTGCAAGTTCTTTGTTTATACGCTTTATTTCCGCCTCTTTGCTTTTGCCTAAAACATAACAAAGCATGCAAATTCTATTTTTTTTTCCAATAATACCAAAATGATTCAAGAGTTTTAGTCTAAAGAAGGGATAAATGTTAAATTCTCAGTAAATATTTTAATAAAAAATATTTGTAATGATCTAAAATAGCATATTTCCTATGATATTGAAGAACTTACATAACCATTTGCTTAATTTAGTTGTTTTTGGTTTAGAATTAAGATCTTTAGCAATCGATTAACGATCAAAGATGATATACCCCTATTTTGTTTGCATTATCTTACATACATTCATAGTGTCCATTTAAGTGTATGGCCAGTTTACTTTAGCCCCTCAGAGTATCTATCGTGAAATACAAAAAAAACTTCCGGCAAAAGTGTACCCCCTTGTTCCAAGTCATCTACTTCATTCTAAACAAGCATTAAATCTTTAATCTAATGTATCTCTTCGCACATGCAATAATATGCACGAAGCAATGTTTTCTTAACAGATAGAAGAAAACCGTCTCAATATACGCCCACAATCGATTCTGACAATGAGTTATTGGGAAACCAATTTCACTCAGAATACTCACAGTTTCGAATGTCAGATATGAAAACTGCCAATCCCCTCATGCCATCGCCACGTACGGGTGCCATCTCAACCTGTGTCGACGATCAATAATGTCACTTTATTCTTCAATATCTACAAATTAAGTTCAATTTAATATTTCGTGCGAGCAAACGATGTATATGATAAGAAACATAAAATATACGTTACTAACCCAATTTTCGAGCAATAATCTCTGATTCTTTTAGCTGTTCTAAGTGTTGGTGTTTAATCGTAACCAAACTAAGAGATCCTTCCGCGTGCGCAGGCACTGAAGCGATAATATAGAACAATATTACAGAGCCTACGTGAAAGAAAACTCCCCACAAAAAGTCTAAGATAAACTATAGAGCAAACACATTAAGAGTGGCAATAAGCCCTATGTACAGATATAAAAGTAAATGGATACGAAATGACTATCCTTGTGTCATATGCAGTGAGGCAGTAAAGGTGGAGATGACATCGACGGTATAACTTTCCACCATTAGCCCCTTCAATTCTCTCACGTAGAAAGCATGTTAAAGCAGCGATTCCGTTCAATGTCAAATTGGGGCGAACTACTTGGATTTGACCAGATTTGACATTTAGCGGAAAAAAATTACTGTAAATAATGTAAATCTTATGGGCATGTTCACTCCATTTCTACTACCTCACTCACATGTGAATTCATTCAATGCCTCCTAGAAGTACGGGCCGTCATGCTACGTAATCGTTTTAGCTATGACGTCAGTTATTCGGGTAGTTTTGACATTTCCACGAGGCAGTGCCGATGTACACGGAGATTTCACTTGCGGTTTTTAAGCTAAAATATGATTAAAACGTTAGTTTTTTGTGCGTGGACGCTTTGTAATAATAATATTTAATCATAGCTTTCATTTTGTACCAATTAATTTTATCGACAGTAAATCGACACGAAACATCACATAACCTAACACCAACCGATAAACATTTCGTAGCGAATTTTTCCAATTATACCGCACGCACCACATTAATTTGTGTTTTAGCTGTTCACTAGCACTGTTCCGTGGATCTCACTTTGTTTTCACTTCAATCAGTTTAACACAACCTGTACAATTAGCATTTTTCCGCGGACGTCCCATAAGACTACGTGTTTTTTTCGCGACATTGTTCCCGCATACTCTGACGTCATCATTCTGCATTACGGCCCGTACTTCTAGGAGGCATTGATTCATTGCATTTATATAATGTAGGAAATACATATTTGCCCAAGCAAGACCAAAAGAGGCTATGGCCAATATGTTTACACCCCCTTGGTGCGAGCTGGGCTGATGTTAGGTGATTCCCAGCCTGAGTGGATTTTTGGCCAATATGTATTTGAAGCATAATGTGGGAAATACATATTGGCCAAAGCAAGACCAAAAGAGGCTATGGCCAATATGTGTACACCCCCTTGGTGCGAGCTGGGCTGATGTTGGGCTCATTCCCAGCCTGAGTGGATTTTTGGCCAATAGGTTGGGCCAATATGTATTTGAAGCATAAGAGGTCTGTTCTCGTACTAGAATTGATAGGTCTGTTCGCGTACTACGATTAATTGCAATTAATTGCAATGAAGCCGTTTTTGTACTTCGTTTTACTGAAAATTGAAAATTTCCCCTCTTTCAGTAAATACGATGAAATTTCAAGATCTGTTCGCGTTCTTTCAGTCACTTAATTTTACTAAATTTTCCTGAATCATGTGGTGGGGGAAATTCATGAAAAGTACGAAAACGCTCTGATTGCATTTCCTGAAAATCGACACACAAAAGTGTCAGTTTTCGCGTTTTGGGAGAACAATAGTGATTATAAAGTCATTATAAAGTCAGTAAATTATAGCCACAAAAATATTCGACCTGCATAACAACATTTACGTAAAAAATATGTTGCTTGCCGCGCACATTTGAAAATATTTACTTACGCACAACGTTGCTCTCTCACAAAAAATCCGCTCAATGTATCCCTCTCTACCGCACTCAGCACCGAAAATCTCTAATTCTCCACCTTATTTACGAGAAATGCCATGATGCGCAGACGAGAATAGGAACGCTAGCGACGCATTAAAAAAAAGTAAAGTCAATTTCTACGCGGTCTAACGCAATGAACGTCGTAGACAATGGAGTGGCCCTTCACATTTGAATTGTATTGGAGGGGACGAAACAATTAGGTAAAGGAAATGCGATGTGTTGTCTGCCCATTGTTGATGTTTTGTTTCCCTCTTGTACGTTAATCTCATTTGGAATTATATGTCATATGATCACCACATCGAGAATTCTTGTCAAGTTGATGGACGAGATGTTTCGAGAAAGTTGCAGGGGTAGATAGAAAGAAGTCGTTTCAAATGTGCCACTCTACTATTTTATCTCTATGCTGCTGCCACTGACGGAAATCCAAATTTCCCGTCCACCTCTTCTATATCTTTGAGTATATCTGAATTATTCCATATTCCTGTCGTAAGGGTGTCAAACGGCAGTTTGCTTTGAAATGAGTTCAGAATCCGCAGAACTTTAAGCATAATATGTACATTTCCCACTAAAGTGAACCGCAGCTTGTGACTATTGAATGTGTTGGAAAGTTTTAACTTCCGCGATTGAGTTTAATTTCGAGTGGAGTGTGTTGTGCAGGGTGTTGAAGTACTGTGTTTTTCGAAAGTACGTGCATCGTGGAAATGAGAGACTACTGTGGCGGCCGTGGGTGTATGACTTGGCAAAAGTAAAAAAGTACTTGTCTAGTAGAACTGCCTCAATCTTCGAACGTGCGTGAAGAAAGTTTCTGAATGAATTTGTATACAATGGTGTGACGAGATAGGAAAGCTAGAGACCTACCGGAGTAAGACGGTCGGAATGGTATTGGCTGGAGGCGTAAATTTGGGCGAGTTGTAATAAAAAAAGTGTCAACGCAGTACCAACTGCTGTGTCCAGTATGGTTTTGACGGAAGAATTGGTTTCCGAACTGACCTACGCAGAACGGTGAAGCGCTGCCACAGCCACGGTCGAATAATCTTGTGCGGTCTTCGAAGAGGTGAAATCGAGGACTGTCGGTAACGATTGAAGCTAGAATGTCGAATTTCCGAAATTGACAAAAGCACGTTTTCGGCTCATGGTGCCTTTGGGAAATCGCTGTTTTGCTATCATCTAGATTCTGTCGATTCGAGCGAGGCACGGCATCCGCTACAAATTTAAAATATTTGATTGGTCAAACAAATTGTTGGTGCTAAACGTCCAAAACGGGTGGCATATATGAACCAAAAGTAGCCGCATTGGCCAGCAACATCTTGGTAGCATCCGAAGACACAATGGCCTCATCGAATCGTGGCATTCAAATTGGGTGTGCTTGGTTTCAACGTAAAATCAATCTGCGACCACAGCACCGAGGTGTCCACTTGGTCACGGAAGAAATACTTCGGCAGATGCCTGAGCTGGGGCACTTCTCAGTGGGTCTCTGTCATGTTCAAAGTAAGAATGGAATTCATATATTTGTGTTGTTTATAAGTGTAATAAGTAATTTGTGTTGTTTATAAGTGTAATAAGTAATTTGTGTTGTTTATAAGTGTAATAAGTATATTATGGTCAATTCCACCTAACAGGGGTTGTCGTAAACTGATGGCTGATACTTATCGTCGAAAGCCAGCCCAACCCGCGTCAAACAGGATTTAGTATAGGGGGAAAAATACATGCATCTGTCAATAAGTTTTCAGGGACAGTTTTATACAGCTAAAAACATTGTTACAAGTTATGATTAATATCGCTAGTAGCTAAATTTTCATGTAACGGTAACCACATAAAACCTAGCTAAGATGGTTCACACTCAGAGCAAATTTTTTCTACTCGCCACAGTCGGCATCAATCAATTTGTATACACGGTCCCCAGTATCACGTGTTTGACTGTCTTGTTAATTCCCGATCATTGATATAAGAACAAGAGAGGAGTAATTGATACTTTAGTTGAGAATATGCCCTTATATGTTTCGCATTAATTCGTGATTAGTTAAAGAATCGCTTTTTTAAATGAAATCGACAAAAATGACATTCGTAGTTAAAGCAATTTATTGATTTTTCCACTAACTCAGGAAAGAGATTTGCAATTGTTTTTTTTAAACTATTCCCAGACAGATCGATTCTCTTTTAATATTTTCTTTCTGCATTATCGAATGTATGTCTTCATCTTCTGTTTGGTAGGACTTGAGTGGAGAGAAGAATGTAGGGAGGTACAAAAATCCTGTATAAATCGAAGTTAAAGTGAGGAAGGTATATCATAAACATATATTATCTTCTCGCAAACACTGTTATTCTTACCGGTGTCAAAAATGATTCGACCTCTCTAAAATCGAAAATCGAGATGAAATGATGGTAAATATTTTAGATGCTCTCAAAGATTGTATAAGTCATCGCTACCGCTAATCGTTTGCGGTCGGCATGTCAAAATCGATGAAGCATGTCCGCAAGCTGATCTCTAAAAGTCAAACGCTTATCTATCTATAAATACATAAATTATTTATTTATATATATATATATATATATATATATATATATATATATATATATATATATATATATATATATATATATATATATATATATATATATATATATATATATATATATATATATATATATACGTCGGATTTCGTACGTTTATGTGTCTACTATAAGAGAAAAATAAAAATATAATCCGACCAAATTTCCAAAACTTTTTTTATTAATAGAGAGATGGCTTTATTCAATATAGGAGAGTATTTAGCATTCACAATAATCACATATCTAGGGATTGAACAGAGTGTCCTTACAACTGTGTTACTTAATCTATAAGGGAATCTTAGTAGAAGTAGAGCCTTTAATGTATATTGGCGCTGGTTAAGGGGAAAAGCTTACAAAAACCTTATGTATTAGTTAAAAACTAACTTATACCTAGTAAACATTTAAGGTAGTCATTGTTTTAAAAAAAACCTAAACGTTTGTCATTTAGCTATAGATCATGAGAATCTAATTTCAGTTAGTGAAATCGGTTTAATGCTGGCAAGCGTGTGGAGGAGTCTGGTTGAGAAATGAAATAGTTTGTCGAATATGATTTTAAGGCATTTATTTTGAGCTGTTTGTAGTTTCTTTTTATGGCACGAAGCGCATCTACTCCAGATAGGGGCAGCATAGAAAATTATCGGTTGAATTATATATTTAAATAATAGTATCTTGTTTGCTGTCGGCACTGCATATGAAGGGGTAGTTGGCTCTAATACTCTTGGAAACTTTGCTCACAACTGCATCGGTATGCTCTTTAAAAGCTAATTTCGCGTCCAGATGCACGCTCAAGTATTTCACTGAATGATTCCATGTGACATTTTCACCTAAGATGTTTATCTGGGGGCTCGGATGGTTTCTTGTAGCTCTCTTTCTGTTGAAAAAGATAGCTTGCGTTAGGGCAGGGTTAATTTTGATCTTCCATCTGCTGCAGTATAATTATAATAGCGTCTGTGTTATTCGAGCTGCAAAATATGGCTGTGTCATCCGCGTACATGGCTATTTCGCAGTTTTTTGTAGCGCTTATATCAGCAGTGTAAAGCAGAGTTGACTTGCTGATTGAACAGCAGTGTAGGACTTAAGACTTACCCGTGCGGAACACCAGCAGGAACGCGGTATTTGGTAGACAGGGCGCGTAACTTCACTGCGGAAGTTCTGGTTTCAAGGAAAGATTATGTAGACCGGGAAGGAATAGCTCATGAGCTTAAATATCAGCCCTTCGTGCCATACTGTATCAAACTCTTTTTGCATGTCTAGTCGAACTAGACCATTCGAGTCGAGTGCTTGGACACAAATCCCCTATTGATGTGGCTAACGACTCTCAGAAGCTGATGGTTTGTGGCGAAACCCGGGCTGAAACCGAATTGCCAGTCAGGTATAACGTATTGAGCATATGTGATTTTTATCAATCTGCTAAGAACTATTTTCTCGAATAGCTTGCTTAGCGACGACAGCAGGCTGATAGGCCGATATTTATCCGGGTAATTTGGACGCTTTCTCGGTTTCAGGATGGGAATGATCAGTACATTTTTCCAAACAAGTGGGAAGTTACAGAGTTTCAGACAGGAATTGAAAATGAAGCACATCCAGACAATTGCACTGTTAGGAATGTTTTTCAGGAGTATATTAGGTACTTTATCTTCACCGGGGGATGAATTAAGTTTCAAGGTTTTGAAATGACTCTTAATCTCAGCAGCGGAGCAAAAGTCGTTTGTTTTGAAGTCAGAAGGGAGTTCGGGCAACATATTGCCACTGTTTTTAACAGTAGTTTCGACGTTGGTGTCACCTGGGCTTTGACTGATGGTGTGTCCTTTGTGAAAGCTTTTAGCTAAGAGCTCTGCCTTTTCGTTTTCCGCAAAAACTAAAGACCCATCGGCAGAGTGAAGAGGTGGTATGTGCCGGGAATTGTGTTTGAAGGATTTACGAAGTTTCCATATTTTCTTGTGGCCTTTCTCTTGTGAGTTTAAAATTGAATTCCAGCGCTCGTTCTTTTAAGTTTGACCACGCTAAGCGTATTCCACTGTTCAATACGCTGACATGTTTCCTAACACTTGGATCAAGAGTGCGTTGCCATTGACGGCATACGGAGCTACAATGGGAGATAAGCGCGTTTATTTGAGGGCTGCTGAGTGAATTGAGGTGTTTGGGAGTACACTTTGGGGTGGACGCGTCTCTTACCTCTTTGATTTTATCAAGAAAATCTGAAATTAGAGTTTCTATTTGTTCCTTACGTGTGATTTTAGATGAGTCCAAATCTGATAGGTTAGCTTTACTATGTAGTGATCGACGAAAATCGCTTCAAGACGTTTTGGAATATAGAAAAAAGGAATACGGTTGTAGCGGTAAGCTAGAATTTATAGAAAACTGGATAGGTAGGTGATTAGATGACAGGCCATTAATGGCTGAAGGCTGCGAGAGGGATACGAGACCATTACTTAGCACGAGATCAATTGTCGATGGGTATCCTCGAGGTGGATAGCACGTTGGTGCATTGGGAAAAAGAATAAATATATTTTTCTGAATGCTGAGATCATATAATGGATTCCCCGCTTTGTTAGCTCTTAAGCAGTTCCATTGGGTATGCCTTGCATTGAGGTGACCACATAAGATGTATCTAAGAGAGAGAGAGAGAGAGAAGTGAGCAATGCCAAATCTTCATGGAAGGAGCACGCTTTATGCAGATCAACTTTCATGCGATTAAAGTAGGCTGCAATAATAGTTACATCAGGTTAATTAATCTAACCGGCACCGCTTCTATGACTCGCATACGAATGCTGTTAATCTGCTTAAATGCAATGCCTTTCCTAATTACGATTACGACTTCTCCACCAGTTGCCTCTTTTCTATCATTCCTCACAACATTATAATTGCTGTGCACAAACTTATCCCCAGCTTCAAGCCAAGTTTCGCACAAGCACTTTACATCGATATTCTGATCGATAGCAAAATTGAAAGTTTCGATGGTCTTGTTCCGTACACTTTGTGCATTCCACAGAGGCGCAATTAATATATTGTTTAATCATAGATAAAAGCTAGTTCTACAACTACCATGAACTGATCTTCACGCGTATTGTAATAAGAGAGTTTAGTTATAAGTTCTCTTGAGAGTGAAAGCATTTCATTAGTTGTGCAGAGATTTTTCGTCACACTATTAGAGGACTGCAATGTAGATCTATTACTCAGCAAGTGCTTATTGGCTCGGACGGCAGTGGGATCAGCGTTAAATCAGCTTGACCATGGTATTGGTGTGCTTGTGACCGTTGCTCGCTGGTTGTAAGGCGATGATTGCATAGTTGACTGACGTTGTTGGTGCAATTGTGGAAAATTTTATATAAAATATTATATTCGGGGCCGGTTTGGGGTTTTTGCTCGGAGGAGAAAAGGCGCGGTTAGCCGTGCGCTCTTTTATCCGAAGGTGTTCCACTCCTTTGGAGCAGTTGGGATCGTTCGCTAAGTGTGGGGCTTTACAAAGAGCACAGCGAACCAAGCTAGAGTCGTTTGCTGAAATCACGCACCTAGCAGGAAGGGAACAATGAGATGTGCCGTGTCCATATGACTGGCAGTTGCGGCATTGTGTCAGCTGGTTCTGTTTACGACGCTGGTTACTCCAACGAATCTTTGGGTTTAGAAGTGTTTGGATTTTCAATAAGTCCAAGAATTTGACCGTACCGCGCTTGAAATATACAATATATGTTACCTCGTCTTTGTATTTTCTTTAAATCATCGCAAGTGATGTGCTCTTCGGTTAGACTTTTCTTTAGCGATACACAGTCCATGTTGTAAAGCCCATGAAGTAAAAATATCACCATGCGATCATCCGCGCGGGAAAAGGTCTAAAAGTGTACCTTCTTACTTATGAGACTCGTACGAAGCAGAGTATATGAATCTGCTGATGATAGAATCTGCTTTTATGCCTGTGCTCATAAGTTGCATTCTAAAATCTTTAATGTAAAGCGCAGACAACAATGCTAGCGTGGACTCTCTGTCCATGTTGAGGACTTCAGGTCCGCCTCAGGGGGGTTGCAGGTTGGTAGATCTTCATTGTCAGTGGCGAGATCAGCCAGAGACTGAACGAGCCATTAGCGAGTTTATATCGCTTTTTGGAAGCTTCAAGCGGTCCCGCAGTAGATAGTTTTATCATCGATTAAACTATCTATTAACGTCAACAAATGCCATGCTATAAGTTTCTATCGCAAAACCACTACTTTAAATTTCAACTATCACCTCAATAATAAGGCATTGGAACAATATTTAGTGTCGCAGAACTCGGTGTTATATTAGATAAGAAGCAGTGTTTCAATCTACAGCATGTGAAGTCTTAAGCAGGGCCAGCAAGCAGTTAGGATTTATAAAGAGACGTGCGAAGGAGTTCAAGGACCTATGGGTTGCAAAACATATGTACATGACCTTAGTTTGCCCGTTATTTGAGTATGTCTGCATTATCTGGAATCCTATTTTTGATATTCATAGCGATAGATTCAAATCTCTCCAAAAGCAATTTTTACTTTTTGCGTTTAGAGCTGTATTCAATCCACACGATTTTGAAAGTCTCACATCATACGTATACAGACTTAGTCTATTAAATCTTTCGACATTATCTTCGAGAACATCGGTTTTTGTTCATGTTTCGTATTCGTGATTATTAGAGGCTCGATCAAAGTTGAAACTTTGTTCCATAAGATAACTTTCAATAATTCAGAAAGACGGACTAGACATATACGTCTTCTGAATGAGTTTCAACATCAGACTGTGTATGGAGACAGAGCGCCAGAGAGCCATGTCCGAATGAATTGCGAAAAACAGAAGTATTTGATGCAAACAACATCGCAATTGGAGTAATGAGTGGAAACGACTAATCTGGTTGGATGAGAGAGCACTCCAACTTGTACCTAATTAAGATCTCCAACTTGTGCCTAAAAAGTGTATCCGCAGTCTTGTGAATGAAATGTATCATCTGCTTTGTGTCCAACACCAAGTTCGGAGGGACGAGCGGACGGAAAGGTAACCGTATGATGCACTATATCTTTGTATGGGTATTCAGAACTATCCATTATTAAAGATACTGTTAATAAAGAAAAGTATGTAAAAATTCTGCATTTTATTGAAGTTGAAATGCCTCTTCGGGGAACGATCTTCCACTGCCCACTAGACGCAGGCATGGTTGGCCGTTTTACCTTGGCCAGCAACAACCAGATTGCATCTCGAAAACCAAACAATATAACGGAAATGAAAACATGACCAAAGTTCAATTTATGACCAAAGTCGTTTGGTGAATTGAAAAAAAAACACCAAAAAGAATCAGAGTTTATTTACAGGCCAAAGGACTTTATTTGAAATACTAAATAACTAATGGTCGTTCTATTATTAGTGGTAATATATTTTTGCATAGACAAAATAACATTTTTTTATTAAAATTTCAGTTTATTTGAATTTACTTTTATTTTGATCGATCTGATAATATGTGAGATGCGAGTCCTGATATTCATCTTCTCACCTAAAACTCAAATTATGCACAAGACTGCAAATACACCTGCCAGGAATTTATTTATCCAACAAACGATTTAATGTTTTATTGGAAAAAGCAGAAACACCTGCATAACCACTTCAACTGATAATATAATTTTGGCCAAAATCTAAATTAAACCATGTTGTTGTTGTTTGATCTTTCACAATAGTTTTTCTAACAACTATGTATTCCTTCCAGTTTTGCATACTTCAGCAAGTTTAGCGCTAAATGAAAGTTGGGATCCCGACGTAAGGTAAGTAATATTTACGAAACCAATCCAGATTTTAAGATTTTACAATTATTTTTAGGGATGACATGGAAATGATGCTGAATAAAATTGTTCCAGAGGGTTTACCATACAGACACTCTTGTGAAGGACCTGATGATATGGTAGGTACAAATTCAATGCATTCAACACGCTCATTGCCAGCGACGTGGCCCCGCGTCCAACGCAAATATTCTCAGTGGCCATCGACGCGGATCCGCGTCTGGAAAAGCTCATCACTACATCCAGACCAGGGCTGCCAGCTTGTGGTATTTTTCCCCCATAGTGGGGTTTTTTTTATTGTGTGGGGTGAAAAATATGGGAGACAAATTATGCAACACATTTTGAGGGATGTTGGGAGTTTTTTCAAACCAAAATATTGGAAGTTTTTCAATTTAAAAAGAAATCACTGTTTATTTTTTAAAATTAAAAAAATAAACTTTGACTCAATTGTTTATACATTTATGGAAGATGAAATTGTGAACGAAATTTAACTAACAAACATTGATTCTATCCTTGATATAATCGATACTACCATAGAATTTATCAAGTAATTTGCTTGAAAGATATTCTTTTATCACGTTTTCATATGCGAAGAAGATACTTGAAAAGTTGGTTCTATGGGCTTTCCATGGCAGTGGATACATTCGACGTCCACATGACGCAGTGCAGCGCGAACTTTAACGCGACCAAGAACTTGACACTGAAATTTGAGGTTCTCCTTAAATTTTGTGTAAACTAATCTCCTTACAGATTCAAGCAAGGTGCTATAGAATACTAAAGCCTGCTGATTGGGATCTATTTCTAATCAGTTAGTTCTTGCTTTGTCAATTGCAAGATTACTTGCCCATCTTGTTACTGCGTTTGTTATCTCGTTACACTTTTTATGATATATAGACATTTCAGTTCTTTATTAAATATCCTGTATATTAATCTTTCTTGTTCGAATTTTATTGTTTGGTGATTATGTAACAAGCCTGACTCCCTGGTCAGATTTGGCATTCTAAATATTATTTTGCTTTGTTTTGATTTAGTAATTAATCTTCCAATCAAGTCAATATTTTTGTTAGCTGTTTGGTTCCATAGAACTAATCCGTGGGATATATGCGATAGAAGAAAAATATTAAAAATATTAAGTTTTTGGTCGGTGGTAGAAATCGATATCGATAGTTTCGAGAAGACGCTACTTTATATCTGATTTTTTTTATATAGTCCAGCCAGGACATTTGTTTATCTAAAGATAATCCAAGATATTTGAACGAGTCTAATTTTTACAAAGCTTACATTAATGCGGATGCATTGATTAATTTGTTGTATGTTTTGCAGAGATAATATGTATTGGGTCTTTTGAACATTTATGATTACTTTGTAAAATTTATTCCGGTATTTACCCAAGTCAGTATATAAGCTTCGATCCAAAATCGATTCATCCTTTCCTGAACATAAAATTAGTGCATCATCCGCGAATATGACCACTTTGTTTGATAAATTAATACCCTGAATAATGTTAACGTACAAAAAAAAAGAAGGCCCAGTATGGATCCCTGACAATTGCCGGATGTTTACTGTGCATTTATGGTTTTTATAGGTATACGCTTATTATATAGATAACACTGGGATACAAAAAAAATCTTATTTTCTGTGTCACTCATTTTTTGAATGATTTTGGTAAACACTTATATTAAATACAAATGAAATGTAATTACTTTGTTTGGACTGACTCTGGTTTTGGAGATAAACGACATGTTAGCAATTATTTAGAAAAGATACTACCTACCTACTTACCTGCCCTAATTTGAATATCCCTAACTAAATATTGTTTTCTATTCATGTAGTTAGTTGTCACAGTTTCGCTAGTCAGACATGAGAACTTAAGGTTATCAGTTCGTAGCGTATTTTAAATGCAATAGTCCCTTTTCTCTTGAAAAATATGAGTCTTGTGTCAACGAGTTTATGAAATAAACCTACCGAACTTACTTTAGAATGTGCACAAAGGAATACAAGTTGGGTGCCCAACATTGTATTTTTTTTTTTTGTGAAAACCCTACGATACTCGAACCAAAGAGGACGTGAATGGCTTAAATTTGGAGTGCCAATGATATAGACTGAGCTAACCAATCATGACTGTGCTAACAAAAGGTATGAACCGGTACGAAAAACGTACTTTGGTTTACTTTAATGTGTATACAAAATTATGCAGACTTGGCTATTTTACTGTTTTCCGGACCATCGACTGCAAACTGCGATGAAGTTGAAACTGTAAAGCGGTGAAAGTGAGTTCGGAGTGTGTAATTCTAAAAGACGGGATTTTCTCAAGAGGAGCTCAATAACTTGATTCGCGGTTTAAATTTGTCAGAGAAATCAGCTGAAATTCTTGGTTCAAGACTAAAAGAAAAACGCTCTTCAGCCTGTAACATCTTATCGGACCAGAGAGCAAGACATTCCTCGTTAGTTTACCGAAGAAGACAAATTGGTGCTTTGTAAAAATGTTTCGAGCTTCTTGAGCTTTATGGGTCTTCCTGAATATAAGACAGAACATTGGCTGCTTTTTCTAGATAGCTCAAAAAGAAGTCTGAGATGTGGATTATTGCACAATGGTAATAAATTTGCTTTGGTTCCAATTGGTCACATTAACAAACTTAAGGAAGAATACCAAAATGTTAAAATGATTTTAGAGAAGATTTCGTACGCACAACATCAGTGGTCAGTATACGTAGACTTGAAGATAGTAAATTTTTAGGCCCACAAGGTGGGTATATTAAACATCCCTGTTTCCTTTGTCTATTAGATAGTCGCACAAAAAATGAACATTGGGTTAGAAAGGTCTGGCCTTTGAGCGAATATATGATGGTAGGAGAAACAAATATCGTTAATGAGCCATTTATAAGTCGAGAGAAAATCATTCTTCCATTACTTCACATTAAGCTTGGACTAATAAAATAGTTTATCAAAGCCCTGGATAAAACTGGTGACTGTTTTAAATCTGTTTTCAACAAAGTATCAGTCCTGTTTATGGATAAATTAAAAACAGGCAACTTTGATGGACCGCAAATCCGTGCCCTTATAAAAGACACCGAATTCACAGGCCATAGACACAGATCGAATCAGAAGCATGACTAAACTTTGTATTAGTGGTCAATCATTTTTTGGGGAACCACAAATCAACAGAATACGATGGCATACCATTATTGGACTTTCGTATGGGATTGATTGTCCCGAACAAAAACACAGAAGTAAAGCTAATAGTAAAAACCTCTTCAACATCACTGTCACTGTCTGCAGCTTCCAAAGCTTCCAATGATTCCAAGTATGGCGATGATGGCGGTGCAAAGTTCTGGTCCCGATGCACAGCGGGTGTTACTGATTGCAATGTTGGATATACCAAGTCCTTTTTTGTTTTTGAATTGTAGTCTGTAGTCTTGCAGCAGTAAAAATAACTCTTCAGTGTGCTTCTGTGGCTCTCTCCATAATACAGACGATATGAGATCAAAAGTATTGTTCTTCCCTTTTGACCACTTTCGAAGTTCACGAACGCACCTCGTACAAACTTTTTGCGGGACCCACTGTTTATCTTGATTGGCGTTTGTTAGGCCGAAATACATCTTGTAAACGTTACTTATCAATTCGGTAATGTTATGCTGCTGTTTTCTGAGCATAAACTGCCTACAAATGTAGCAAAAAATGTCCGGAGAGTTTAAACACTTTCGCGATGACATTTTTCAAATGAGCGTTCCGAATTGCACGGAAGTACTGATATTGTAAAAACAATGATAATGCTATTTATACAAAAAATATCATTTGCCTTCATTAACTCTCTTCTAACGATTTAAGTTAATTTCTATAATAAAGAATCATTAAGTCAACTAGAAATGAGATCTTCAGCAAATGACTGAAAAATAGACACTTTTTTTTGATAATAGGGATATGTCACTTAGTTAATTAAGTTATATTTGCGTTTTTTGTTTAATAAAAAATGATTTAAATAAAATGTATTAATTAAAAACTAGGAAGGCCTAGGTAATTTTGGCAAAAAAAACACGATGCTAAATAACTAAAAAACCTGGCGTGATGGTATTTTTTAAATATTTTTCCCGTAATCAGCGCCCCAAAATCTATCCAAATCAATTATCAAAACTGAAAGGGGAAAACCATTGCAGACCTGTGTAACCTTTATCTCACAAACTAGAGTCAATTTGACAAATCCGATATTTTTCTCGTATTCAGCATACCGAACTTATACGAAATTGACTTCAACCAACCTTGCCGCGAAATGACTGTTCCCCAGTGTAATCCTTTATTGAAGCTAAAAATTTGTGACAGATACCATATACTTCCAGCTTCTAGAGCAAGATGCTATGGCCAATAGTGTCAGAAGCCTTTTTAAGGTCCAAAAATTTCGCCGCTACAAATTTGCCTCTGTCTAGTTCACTATTTATGTAATGAACTGCATTTAGCCCCACAGCCAATGCGCTGCTACGTTCTTGGAATCCATATTGCATTGGTATTACAATTGTGTTGCATTGGAATTAAAGAACTGTAGTATTTGTGCTTGAATCAATCTTTCACATACTTTACTCATAACACTTTTAATGGCTATTAGGCAATAATTTGAAGGATCTGCTGGTACACTTTCTTTGTAGATAAGCGTTAGTTTTGCTATTTTTATTATTTTTAATTATTTAGTTAGAATTTAATTTGACGTGATATAAGTGGAGACAAACAAATTTCATGTGAAATTATGTATGAACACTTCATATGAAACCGAAGTCAATATTATGCTTAACGTAGAAAAATTCATTTAGGGGCTTTTTCATACATTGCAGTAGCTTTTGGGGTATTGTAAAAAATTTTTGGGGGATATATCGAGAGGGAACCTGGCAACTCTGATCCAGACTCTGGATGTAGTGATGAACTTTATCTGGCCGGCCACGAGCGTTGTTAAAAACACTGCAAACCAACACTATAACGTCTGGATGTAACAATTTTTTTTAGCAAGTACAACGGAGAGTTGAATTTTTTTTGCGTTTTCAGCCAATTTATTTAAATTCCTTATTCAATAGGTAAACATTAATTTCGTGTTTCTTTAATTTCAGCCAGCGCATGTGAAGGCGTGCTTTCTCGGTAGTTCATTGACAATCCCCATTACAGATGGCAAACTATCATTAGGAACATGGCAAGGTGTGTGGCTGTGCGAGCATCGCGATCATGCTGGTTCTAGGAAATTAGTGATAACTTTATCAGGATGCCCGCGCGATTCGGGACGAAGTCCTATATCGCCAGTATCGCCAATAGCTTCAACGTCTAGTTAGGGAAGGCCTCGCTCCGCTCGCGATAGTCGGTAATCGCGGGGGAGCGAAAATAATGACATCATTTCGTCAAAAGTGATTTTAGAAAAGAATTTAATTAAGAGAATAATTAATAGCTATGCTGATAGTAACTGCCATGAAAAAAAGTTCGACGATAGAAAGAAGAACACCAATTAAAGTTACCAGCAACAACTCGAAAGTTCACATACGAGAATATATTGAGGCATGCACTAGTTACGCCGACAGAAATATTCAACTCGAAGAAATTGAAGAGCATTGAATTGATTATCAACAGTAAAAATTTGAGTCAACGGGGTTTCCAACAACCAACGCAACGCTAACAATATCATCATCGCAAATATATAGGTCGTACATTCCCAATAAAATGATTGTGCTGCCGGAATTAAATGTTAAAAATAAGTCTTTAAACGATAATCAAACGAAACGAAATGATGTGCATTATTGGTTAAAACAAATAGTTTTAACGATATAGAACAAATAGCAATTGTTGATATTGTGAAAAACGCGGTTCCCAGATAGAAAAACACATGTTTACGTCGATTGTAAATTTGACACTTGGGAAATAGGAGAAAATACGATAAAGGGTTCAGCTGGAGATTGACAGGAAGGAGATACCATTTTCAGCTATTGCCCACTCGTCCAATTATAAGTGTACGGATGAAATTCGTTTGTTTGTCCATAGTAAGGTTAGTCGTATGTTGAATAGCGAACGTATTAAATAAAACTTAGATGATAAGAAAGCCCTGTCGACTGTGTCTTCACATAGAGACGTCAAAATTATCACATCGAAGAAAGCGGTGACAAGCGGAACAGTTGCACACGATAGCGACAATATTGATTTTATTTACAGTCTTTCGAATACTCAATTCCCCGCCATAGAAGTAGCTTGTCGTTTTTGAAAATGTTGCTAAGAATCCTCACACAAGTTGCGAGAACAACGTGCCAGTAAACACATTGCCGATGATAGCAATAGTGAATGGTGGTGAACGCATTTGATAAAGTGAATTATAATAAAAACTTTTAACGAAACTAGTCATTTAAAAGCTACATTTGAAATTTTTGCAAATATAAGTTAATGTTAACTTGCAAACCTTTTCTACATTGATTCATTGTTGTTATAAAATCATTTGAGATAGGATTTTATGTTAAACTTCACACACTGATGTATGTATGACTAATATAGAACTACTTACTTTCGCTATAAATATAATTTTTCACGAGATGTTTTCGTTATACTGCCACAAGCTGTAGATAAATATTTATCGAACCTGAATCTTTCGATACATTTTTCATGATATTTCAGTAATTCATTGTTCAAAAACTTAAAGAAGTTTGAGTCAGCTTTTGTTTGCAACATTGTTTGCACAATTTTTTTTCTTTTAAACCGTCTTTTAGGTTGGGCCTCCTGTGTTCTAGTGTAATGTCGGGAACACATGTATTAATCAATAAATATTTTTGTACACAGTAAATTACATATCGGAAATACATTTATTTTTTATTCGTACTATGAATAATAATACCTTTCTACCCTATTCTAACTGCTTCGATTAAAAATCGATTCTCAAGATCAAGTTTAAAGCAATAAATTTAAGCTTAACGCAATAAATTCAATAGTCGTTGAAAATCATCGGCTTAGTTTATAATGGAAATTCTTTTTGGCTATGGTCAAATCTTTATAATAAAAAAAAACGTAACAAACCGAAGCTTCTTGTCAATCATGAGAAAGTTGGCTAATCCCATTAGATAATGCTGTCACTTTAGTATAGTTTTGGTGTTGGATAATCACAAGTATTCCGCCAGGACCGGGGCTTCTCTAGGCGCGAAAAGGGGCGTAACTAATCAAACGTAGAGATTTACAATCTCATCTCAAAAAATGGAATCTTGTCTTCAGCCTTGCTTATTGCCTTTTTTCGTTTTAAAGAAATATGTTCGAATTGATATTTTAACTCTTCTCGAAAAATATTTTCTTCTACACGACAATCCCAACAGGAAGCGAAGCAACGTATGATACCACCGCACATGCTACAGCAATTACCAACAATGTAGAAGTATAATGATTGAAGGCTGTTTTGCTTTAAGTCCATGATATATGTACATTACTTGCAGCAAGCACTGCATTCACATGCAAGAATAAGAACTGCCTACACATTACAGGCAATACACGAATATGCTTTTGGAATTCCCACAAAACAATCTGCCTTAGCAGCCTACGACATACCTCGATAAAAAAGAAATGAACGAAGAGTATTGCTGCAATATTTCCATATTACATGGAAAACTTGCATAAAATATTATTCGACATTACTTTTTCGTTGGGATTGGATTTAATCATTAGTACTCGTACTCATTGGAGCACTATTTCAATGCACTCCAGAAAATTTTGCTCTTAGTCTGTTCCATACGATCAGTAAGCTGACCAAAATATGTATCGGCCGATCGGTCAGCAGAAAATGGTGTACTGGACGAAGAATGTGCCACACAAGTTTTTTTTTTATATGATTTTTTGAATGAAATTCGTATATGTGGGCAGATCCCAATATTGCTCGATTTACTATGGTGTGGCATTGTTAGGCGAGCTCAAAAGTTGTTTTGTGATGAAGGGTTGTTGCTCGAAATTTTAGTGAAGATTTAATAAATGAATATTGATCTGTAAGTTTAACCCTCTAATGCATGAAGTATGATTTATGCGGAAAAAAATACTTAGGAAGTTTAAAAATACGTTCATTATTATAAGTAACACCATTCAATAAAAAAATACAAATACATTTTCTAATTAAGAAAAAAGCCATATATGGCTTAGTATGCAATGACAGAAAAACATATTTTATGTAATTAATACATTTAATATATTCTAAGCTTAAATACTATGGAATATGGTGAAACAATTTCTTTGAATATTGTAACATAAATTTACATTACATTTTTTACTCTTTGTGTAGTATCTGAAAATGCAATTGTTTAGCTGACGATTTTTCGCCCACTCAGGAAAATGTCCATGATTATCAGAACCCACCGAATCTAAAGGGAAGAACTGATGCCTAGCCGGACGTTTTCTGGCCTGTCTTATATTTCTTAATGTCCCAGGCTATGATGTTTCGCCAGCAGTTGATGGTGTAGTGGTGCGGTTGCCTGGATTTTTTAGGGCAGTTAGTCTGCAGGGACAACCTCGTTTGCTTGAAGGTGTTTTACCTGTTTTTATTGAAGCCATGGCTAAATCTTTAACGAATAAAACTCACATCAGAAATTGTTAGTGCTATTCAGAAACCAAAGGGCGACTTTTCTGATTTGGTTGTGGTTGTAAAGTTGTAGCCTCTGAGTCACGACCGTTTACGAAAAACGGATTCGATGACTGGAAGAACGCGATCAATTTGTTGAAAAGACATGAAGAAAGCACTTCGCATAGAAAAGCTATAATTTCGCTGTCAAATCGTAAAAATGAAAATGCGCGTCGATTCTCAATTTGTGAGCCACATGGATACAGAACAAAATTATTGGCGGATGCCCTTAAAACGAATTTATTGTGGTGATAAAGTTTTTAGCAGAACGATGTCTTGCGTATCTGGGTAGCAATGAAATTGTTGGCTCGCCACCTCATAATGGGAATTATTTTGGCTTGATAGAATTAGTTGCCAAATTTGACGTAGTTACGGCTCAAAATATTCAAAGCTATGCCCACAAAGGAAAAGGACTAATGTCATATTTATCTAAAACAACTTGCGATGAATTTATCACATTAATTGCATCAAGCATACTGAATCAAATTATTGACGAAATTAAAAGATGCAAATACTATTCAGTGTTTTGGATTCTACTCCAGGTATATCGCATGTAAACCTGGTAGTGCGCTGTTCTACCATCTGGACCAGCTGAAAGATTTGTTGTTTTTGGAAATGGAAGCCCATACTGGCGAACAACTCGCCCAAACTTTGCAAGATTTCTTAAGTAAGAACCACATTGATATCAAAGATTGTCTTGAGCAAAGCTACGATGACGCCAGCAACATGAGCGGGAAATACAGCGGCCTACAAGCAAGAATTAAGGGAATAAATAAGTACGCAGAAAACATTGCACATTCATTAAATTTGGTTGCTAAGTGCGCTGCAGACTGCTGTATAAAAGCATTAATTTTCTTTGATCATTTTTTGCCTTATAGGCATCGTTAGGATCTTCTTATAAAAGCTCTTAAAGATAATACCTCCAAAATTCCTATGATGAAAAGGTTGTCGGACAATAGGTGGTCTGCCGAGCTGATGCTACGGAGGACCTTTTATGTGGTTTTACCACTATCAAGCAAGTTTTGGATGGACTAGTTATAAAGAGGAACAAGTTGGAAACGAGAATAATGACAATTGCGTGGAATGGAATCTAGAACGCGTGCAATCGACTAGTGCTTCGCTGCAATTATCTGATCAAACACGGGATACGCTCTTTATGAATCATTAGATGGGTTTGTATAAACAATGCGGTCCACATTCTCAGACATTAAGGCAAAAGCCAAAGACCTAACCAGCTGCCAAGAATATCAGCAAAAGACTTCAAGACGTCGCATTTCTGCGGCTCTAGTAGTTTGTTGAGTTTGTTGAAAATCTAACACCTAGACAACATTTTGAAATTCAGGTGGTTGTTGTCATTATTGATAACGTACTATCTGCATTACATACACGTATGAAAGCGTACCAAAAATTAACTAGTGTTTTAGGAATATTTCGACAGTAAAAATATATTACAGCAGAAGAGATTATAAAAAAATTCCAATTTTCGTTAGTGCTTACGTAGATGATTTAGAAGATAGTCTAGACGACGAATTAGTGCAGTTCGCTGAGCTGTTCAAAACGCATATAGCTGCTGCTATCGATAGCAAGCAGCTCGAGGCTCTGGAACCTCGATTTTATAAACTCTTGATGGACAATTCGTTAGAATCATGTTTTCCAAATGTAGAAATCGCTTTGCGCATTTACTTGTCTATGATGATTAGTGGCGAATTTTAATTTTCAATATTAAAGCGTATTAAAAACGAATTGAGGTACTCGATGGGTCAAGAAAGTCTGAAATATCTCTCTTTGATGCATATAGAAAATGATTTGCTCAGAAAAATTTATACGAATATTATTATTTCTCAATTTGCCTCCATTAAATCTAGAAAATTTAATTTGTAGCAGCTCTTTTTTTACCACCTTAAACTTAAGAGCTTATAGCAAACCTGGGGCCTCTAGATAGAACTGCTACGGGCTCTGCACTGGCTTAATCCGTCACTGCATACGGGAATCAACGCGTCGTAAGACGCAATTATGTTGTTCAAACAAATTTAAGTGTAAAAAAGCTAAAAACTATGTGTTTAAAAAAAATAATTAAGCGGGTAAATGCTGACTGATGCCGGTAAGTTACGAAGCCAGGACTATTTTCTGCGAGAAGCAGAAAAAACTGGCCCTAACCTCAGTGTAATATAGGTTGCAGGTTGCTGCATGTGGTTCCTTAGTACGGCAACTTTTCTTGGTAATTGAGCGTTTATGACTGGAATAAGTTTATATAAATAAATACATTGCAAGCGTAGGCTGATGCCTAGTTAGGACGTGAGAGTTGTTCCTGAAACATTGTAGTAAGAAAATATTATCCAGGCTCCCTTGCGTTTATGTTGAAAATATAACGTATAGTTTTAAATATTAAGAAGAACATACTTAAAAAAAAACCCCTAGGGCATCAGAACCGCTAGAAACACTAATGTTCGAGGAACAGTAGAGGATTTGTGCTGATATTGAGTGTGTATTTTACCACTAGCTACTTAACGCCACTAGCTTCTTCTCCTACTTGAGACCAATACACCTTACCATTCGCAAAAGTTTTCAAATTTTCTAGATTTTAATATTTGGTGTTTATTTTCAGTACAAGATCACTACGAGTTCAATATTCTATGATGAAATCGCTTACTAAAGATATGTCAAAATAATACAAAACCAACCATAGCTGGCAACCCTATCATTGTTTTTCCAACTAGGTTTCTGCTGAATATTGCCTACAAGTTTAATTTGCCATTTGGATTTCGTTAAGATTCCATGACCGTACTGGAAGCTATAGGGAGAAGAGCTTTATTTTCCTCTGCGAATTTTCAAAATTTAAGACACCAAAATTACCATAGCTGGCAGCTCCAACCGAATTTTTAACCAAATTTCTACCAAACGTGGCTTAGAGAGTGAGCTACTGTCTGAGTTTCGTCAAAATCGGGTGGCTGAATCAGAATTTATAGGGCTAAAAGCAATTAGCGATTTTTCAAGATGGCACCACTGGCACATAATTGCCCGCATTTCAAAATCACTTCTATCAGACCTGTTTCTACTTAGGACCAATAGGTTAGGTTAGGTCGAAATGGCTGCCGATCCACAGAGACCTGCCGACCGGCACACATAGGCCCGTTGTGATGCCATAATAAATTAGTGACTCTCTCCTACTCATTAAAATCAGGAAACCATCTGGTTCCTTTGATAAACCGGACTATCGCCTTTGAATTGACCAGGGACAGTTCCGTCAGGTTTGAGAGAAAGGGTGCACAAAGTGCCACCAACCTTCTCCTTGCCAAAGCCGGGCACTGGCACACGAGATGGAGGACGGATACCTCCTCGTCCTCAGAGCCACAACTCCGACATAAATCGTTAAACTCTACGCCCAGTCTTTGCGCGTGCCGCCCTATGAGGCAGTGGCCAGTTAGAACGCCGACAGTGCAACGCAGAGCGCTTCGAGTTAAGTTTAAAAGCTGCCTGGAGGTTCCAAGCCTTGTCAGCTCATCGGCCTCACAGTTGCCCTGAAAACCCCTATGTCCACGTACCCAGATCAATTAAACAACCGAATGTCTCGATATCTCCCTAAGAGATGCACGGTATTCAGCAACAATTATGGACACTGTACAAGGACCAGCAAGGGACTTAATAGCCGCTTGGCTATCTGGGAAAATACCAATATTGACCCCGAATATTCGATTACACAATATTCGATTAGGCTGTAAAATAGCCGCAACCTCCGCCTGAAACACACTACAGTAGTCTGGTAGACGGAGGGACAGGTTGACATTCAGCTCATCCGAGTATACACCACATCCGACTCTATTGTTAAACTTTGAGCCGTCGGTGTACACATGGATAAACCCACTTTCGAGGGTGACGCCATTCATCCCTACCAGGAATGCGAGTTGTGAACTCCAGTTCTAGTAGGCATTGCGGAGCGATGTAGTTAACACCCGCTGGAGCGGGAACTCCCTCTGTCAAAATCCTCGCATGGCCGACTTCTGTTCTATTCCATGCAGAGATGCAATTAAGTCTCACAGCAGCAAGATTGGCTTACTGTAAGATAAGTAGTTTGGTTGGCAGCCAATGAAGTAGCACGAAAAGTGCATTAGCAGAAGTGGATCGTAGCGCTCCAGTTACCAGCAGTGCAGCCATCGTCCGCACTTTTTCAAGCTGCCGTTTACAGGTAGCCTTTAGAACAGCGTGTCACCAGAACGCTACCCCAAACAGTAGAATTGGCTCAACCACAGCAGTATAAAACCAAGCAACAGTACGAGGCTGTAATCCCCAATTCGCTCCTATGGCTCTTTTACAGCAGTAAAGTGATCTTTCTGCTACATTGTAGGTCCATAGTAACTTCGAGTCAAGGATGAGCCCTAAATACTTGACCTTCTGGCTCAGTTCAATGAGTTTGAGTAACTCAAATAAGGGAATATTATACTTCCTTGTAAATAGTACTAGCTCCGTTTTGCTAGGATTCACACCAATACATTCCGTAAATTTCAACTGTATCTGATTATCGGTTTGTGAGTTCCCGTCAACAGAAGTTTTTGATGCTAAAAATATAGGTAAATTGAGGAAGGATTACCGTTCTTGCCCGTTGTAAAATTTCAAATGTTTTACTTTGGCTATGTAAACAAAGCAAAAGCATTTTTCCAAAAAGCGGTAATTTTTCAGGAGAGTCGATGATTTGAAGGTTTTCACTTTCAGCGGCTGCCCTAGCTACAGGGCCTCCATCATGCTCATTAAAAGCAACACAAGTTTACAATTTAATAATACCAAAATATCCTGAAAGTTTCATAATGATTTGATAGCTGTCAAAAGTTATTGCAATTTAAAAATTTTCAAATTTTTCCCAGCTCTTTTTAGGCACCTAGTGCACACATGGAGTTTGAAAATTCCAAAACATCCGATTCATATTTAAAACACGTTCGAAATGCATTTCGGTAGATAATTTTTGCAAAAATTATTTATTTAATGTTCTTCGAACATTAGTAAAAAGTCAGCAAAAACAAATTAAGACAATAAGTCATGCATTTCCTATCAAAGTAGCATGACCAGCCCCTGGACACGGCCGGTATAACTTTCCACCATTAGCCCTTCAATCCTCTCGCGCACAAAGCATGTTAAAACTACATTTCCGCCATTTCACTGAGCATGACGAATACAAGTTCATTCTACTTTTGTCAAACTCCGTAAAACTAGGTCACAAGCTGCCTTTGGTCTACCAACTTGTTTTCATCATACTTCTCGCATCTGAAATGTTTCAATCGAGAATATCTGATATTATTTTATATAAATAGCGAATACGATTGACAACCAAATGATTATCTGATTTATTCGCTACTTGGCATTGCAAACGTACTTACATATTCCATACAACATTCGTCGTTTACACAGTAAAATTCAGTCCAACGTTTTTGAGTAATTTCGTTTTTATTTCTCTAGAGACTTACTTTCAAATTAATAAATTTAGTTTGCTTTATGTTTTTTTTCGTTTATTTACAATACTAAATATATAAAAATGTATCTTGTCGGCGAACAGTGTGACATCTTTCTAAACCTTACAACATTGTTTCCGAACGTTTTTTTTTTTTAAAAGGATTATACAAATCGGCAGTGATGACTGGTCGTTATTTTTTTTTCCTTATTGTAAACAATCTTGTTTTCTTCCATCAACTGATGCAACAGGTTCGTTACTTTATGTATCAGACACCTTAATTTATGCATCAGATTAGTTATTTATTCATACGTTATATAAATTATGTTTATTATTCAATAAAACAATTTTCCCTACTACCATTATACAGGTGGGAGTTCTCGGAATGGAAAGATGGTTAGAAATTTTATGAACAGTGTCTTTACATTACAAGACATTTTAAGTTACGTTGACATGGTTATAATGTTCAAAAGTTTCATTTTACGACACAGTCGCTCAAATGCCTTATGAATGTTCGAATTTCTAACGCTTAGGAAATAAATATTTACGGGTACTAAACTACTAGATCTATTTATCAGTCTATTGTCAGCCTACATGCTGACGATCTGTTCAGACACACACAACTAGTTTACTTCTCTGTGGGCTCGCTTACTAACTCTAAAGCAAACTTATATTTCACAATCGCTATAGTTTTAATGAAATTATTTACCGTTGCATAGTTGTAAAATAATGACGGAATTCGTGAAAAATGGCTTTGCCTACGATATTACACAGGTACTTATTACATGAAGGGAAAATCGTTTCGTTTTTTGTTACGAAAACCATTTTTCTTATAAATATTATTATCAGTTCTAAATAAAGAGTTCTTGAATCCTATCAATTGCAATTCATCTTTCATACTATTTTTATTCATAAACAAGCTTTGTTGATCACAAGCATACTAAGCAATGATTTGCGCGGCATTGCCTAATATAGTTATTTACATAGCGGCAGTTCAACAGAAATCAAATAAATCACCAATTATTTAACTGCTATAATTATGCCCGAGAAGGAAAATGTCAATGATTTTATCGTCACAAACGAAGTGATTAAATATTATTTTGAAATCTTATGGTCACGCGTTATTGCGTCGATTGATTGATTGGTTTCAAGTTTGAATCTCGAAATAGAATGATTTTAATTTTAGCAATGTAATAAAGTAGTGAAATTAACACACATGATTAAAACCACGTTTAACTTTCTTTCAGCTGTAAATAGTACAAAATAGTGAGAGCATATAAAATTTCACCTTTTTTCTCCTTCCTGACTATGCTGTCTATACTAACCAGCTGCATACCCAGGAAAACAAAGCTCTAAGTCTATAAATCAAAACTAAGACCTGTGTTGTGTATGGATGTGCAACATGGATTTCCTCACACGACCACCCAAACAAGATTAAGATTCTCAAACCGCTGTCGTTGAAAAGGAAGGATTTCAAGCCTGTATAGACGAAAAGAAATTCCGACCAAACGAAATCTCTCTTAAAACTGTTGACAACACGATTATCATCGGAAGGAATCATGAGGAAAGCAATGATCAACATGGTACGATTTCGGCATTTCGTTCGAAAATACACGTTCGCAAAGAATGTGATGCAAAAGAAGTTGTCTCAACTCTTCCCTCTGACGGTGTGCTAACGGCTAAAGCACCGCCGCCTCGGAAGAAGATAAAAGGCAATAAGCGGTTAGTTCAAATTCACCAAACTTAGCCGGCCCAGTTAAATGTAAAGAAGAAAAAGTCGGAAGGTGATGAACCAGAGAATAATAATTTAAATAATCCTAATATATTGAATCCTTGAAGCAGTTTCCATGAACAATCAGTCTTGACTGATGTTGATGCAATTTCATTCTTAATTTGTGTTTTGATGTTTTGCGTGTTCCCACTACGGGCAAAAGACTCCTTTCATTGGTTGGCGATAGATTTTTTTTTGCTATAAATACGCATTATAATAACCCTCATTCAACACTAGCTCCGTGAGTTACTTTTGACTTGAATTTTGGGTTATCGTCACTACTCTTTTCAATATATGTAAAAATAAATAATCGAAAGCAAACAATTCGAGGTGTCATTTATTAATGTCCAAGACCCGAGTGGATTGTAGATAAAATTCTAAGCTATGAAATGGCTATTTACTAATTTTGTTAGCAAAGGTTGCCATGTTTAAAAAAAACAGCGCTTTATTTACTCTGAAATGCGTGTACAAATCAGAGACTTCTATTTTTTTAAAAAACACCACAGAATACTAATACCACTACTTAGCGGGCCTAATATATATTTATGGCATAGTGAAAATGCAGAAATAACAGAAAAGCGGAAAATTCATAATAAGAGTTCATTATAGGCTACCAGTGTTTTCATTTGCAGGCCTACGAGCAAGAAATCAGAGTCACTTTATATTATACTGAAGATGTCCATACTAAAGCCCTTTACCAATGATAACAGCAAAATTATGGGCACAAAGAAACCAAATAGAACTTTCAACAATGGTATATTTAGGAGCTCAAATAAATGTGACGGCCGTCAATAAATAAGTAAAAAGTAAAATTTATGCAATCTATTTTCACGATACAAAAAAATAGTGTTTAAAACTGAGAAGTTTACACAAAGACTAATGATACCTTCACTCTAGCTAATGCAGCAGTCCGTGAAAAACCTTGTCGTTTCCCCTGCGATTTCTTTGGAACAAATCAAAAACGGTACAACTGTAACATTGTATAATAGAATTAGATCCATCACAATTGCAACCGTGAAGCTGTTGTTGCCATTGGCTGTTTTTTTCATTAGTTTGCGTGTGTTCTAATTTGTCTTCAGTTGATGTTCCAAGCCAGATGGAGCGCCTGGAAAGAGCTATGCGGCAGGATTGAATCCGTCTCGGAGACGGTTAGACTCAGAAATCTGCTGGCTAAACGCCCTGTCACGCGTAGCCTGGTATGCTAGTCTGATGGGGAGTGGACAAGCAACAGCTCGGAAACGCTGAAGATCCTCGTAAATACTCACTTCCCGGGTTGCTTGGATGACTCCACCCCTTTCACTGATGAGCAGGCGTCTGATCTGCATGACATCGAAGGCATTGGCGAAGTTGTTACCAAGCAGCAGAGTCTTGTCTGGGCAAATGACAACTTCAAGCTCTTGAAGTTTCCAATTCTGCCGGTCATGCTTCAACTCCTTCAAAAGACAGGTATGCTTCCTGTTCCCTGGCTTATACAAATTTACAAAGGTTGCCTGGTGCTAAGCCACGTACTTGGAGCCTGGAGGACCGCTAAGGTTGTATTTATACCCAAGGCGGGTAAAGTCAGCCATGCGTATCCGAAGGACTACAGGCCAATTAGCCTGACTTCCTTCCTTCTTAAAGTTTTCGAAAGATTACTAGATCTACATATCAAACAAAGAATTGGTACTCAAACTCTATCGAGAGCCCAAAATGCGTATATGACAGGGAAGTCTGTTGAAAGAGCTCTCCATAGGGTAGTCCTCAAAATTGAAAGGGCACTCCATTACAAAAAATATGCTTTGGGAGCCTTTCTAGATATTGAAGGTGCCTTCAATAATGTGCACACAACAGCTATTATGGAGAGCCTCCACGCACACAACAGTTATTATGGAGAGTCTCCACGCACACAACACCCATCTCGCTATTTGTAGCTGGATAAGCAACATGCTTAAGCACAGACTCATATCAGCGGAGTGGTCGGGTGCGCAAATCACAAGAACGGTCCACAGAGGCATACCACAGGGAGGGGTTTTATTCCCTCTCTTGTGGAACCTTGTTACAAACTCAATTCTGGAAATGGTTGTGGCGTATGCTGACGACATTGCTATTTTAGTCTCGGGTAGGTTTCCACATACCCTTGGCCAGCTCATCGAGTACTCTCTAGGGCTGGTTGAGGAGTGGTCGAATACCGTGGGCCTTGGCATCAACCCCAATAAGGCGGATCTTGGGCTCTTCACTAGGAAGCTAAAAATTCCCAATTTAGACCCAATCATGCTGGGCGGCTTCAGGTTAAATCTCAAGTTACAAACTAAGTACTTGGGTCTTATTCTGGGCAGCAAGCTCACACGGAAGGCGAATTTAGAGGAAAGAGTTAAGCGGGCAAGCAACGTGATTTATGCCAGCAAGAGAGTGCTAGGCAAAACGTGGGGTCCAAGCCCTGCTCTAACGCACTGGATCTACTTGGCGATAGCTAGGCTGATCATTGTTCACGGATGCTTGGTCTGGTGATCAGCAGTGAATAAAACCACCTTTGCTAGCATGACGAATAGAGTTCAGCGGTTGGCGGTCCTCTGCACTACATGTGCCTTAGCCACGACTCCTTTGTCTACTGTGAACGTCCTGCTTCATCTCCCTCTGCTTGATCTCTTTTTTTAGAGGCACTACCGCAAAAGCTGCTGTTAGGCTTAGGGAATCAGGACACTTCGAGTCAGGATCCTTCGGCCACAGCAGTATTGCACGGGGATACGCAGGAAGCACTGACTACCTGGTTCCCACTCTGTGCTTCGAGCGACTGTGGGAGATGAACAGGAATCGAACCAGCAAATGTGCTCAGCATCTACACTGACGGCTCTAAAACAGCTGCAGGAGTAGGTGCCGCAGCATATTCTGCAGATGCAACTTTCAGGCTTCCGAATCACTGTAGTATTTTCCATGCGGAGGTTTGTGCGATACGTAAAGCAGCAGATCTGATATATGCCAAAGATACTACAAGTGAGGAAATAAATATCTTTACGGAAAGTCAAGCGGCGGTAAAAGCACTGATGTCTCATACATACAAATCGAAGTGTGTACTCGATTGCATTCAGGCTCGGAACAGACTGGGTAAGCAGAAGAGTCTGGATCTTCTGGGTTCCCGGTCACAAGGGCATTGATGGAAATGAGAGGGCGGATGCGTTAATAATATGGCGCTAGTCTTCCCCTTTCGGGATCGGTAGACATCCTTAATCCTATCCAAACGATTAAGTACTCAATCGACTCTAAAATGATGCAAGTTGCGACATGCAGATGGGGTGCAACTCAGACCTGCAGGGTAACCAAAATTATGTGGGGGTCATACAATCTCGCATCAACTGAATACCTCCTCGAGTTAACGAGAACTGACTGCAAACGACTGGTTGGCATCATTACTGGCAATTGTCTTGTAGCAGCACAAGTAACAAACTAGCTCTTATTTCAACTGAATCAGCCTTAACCACGCCCATAAACGAACAAAACAAATTTTGGTGCTTAGATAGTGGTAATACTTCACACATGAGCGCAGACAAAGAAGCGTTTACCAATTTCACAAACAAAAACATGACGCTGAATTTGGCGAATGACAAGTGAACAAGAATTGAAGGCGTCGGAAGCATAGATATAAAACCCGCGGAAAGCGAAAAACGAAGCAGTAAAGTAGCGCTGGAAAAAGTAAATCTGCGAACAAACTTAATGTCAGTGTACAGCATCACTGAAAAAGGATTTGAAGTCCTATTTAGAAAATGACGATCGACAATGTGGCATCGTCGTCTGGGACATTTAAATGAGAAATATTTTGGAAATGAACCAGAAAAACAGACGGCGACGGCGTTTCTGAAAACTGAAAGTCTACGAACGAGAAAACTGTTGCAAACAACGCGTGTAAGCGAAGTAAAGGGCGTCCCAAAATCGTACGAATGGGTTATTTGGGGAGACCCAGAAAAATTTACCAGCCAGCAAACCCTGAAGAGGGGTAAAGTAGTGAACAGCAGCTGAACAGGCCAACCTAGTAAGTGCAGAAGAGCCTGCAAAGTGAGAACAAGCGCGAAATTCCGATGACGCTAATGCTTGGGAAAAGCAATGGAAGATGAATACATTGCTCAAATACGAAATGAAACATGGGATATTGTAGAACGCCCAAAAAACAGTAAAGTAATAGGAAGCAGATTCGTATTCCGAACTAAAGAAAATAATAATAAAAAGGTACGTTTAGTTGCTAAGGGATGCTCACAACGCTATGGAGAAGATTACCATGAAACATTCTCACCAGTAGCAAAAATGACATCTATCAGACTACTGGCAGCTTTAGCAGCGAAGCTCGATCTTGAGATACATCAAATGGATGTCGTCACAGGATATTTAAATGATGAATTAAAAGACAGTGTTTACATGAAAATTCCAGAAAACGAAAAAAAGTACTGGTGAAAATTGTATCCGGCAATAGCGCGGGTTCAACCAAAAGATCTGATGAACGAGTGAGTAAAACAGCGTTTAGGTGGCTAAAGCAGATAAACGACGAAAAGAGCGTAGTATGCAAAGATGGCATCAGAGACTCACCGATGAACTGTGAAAATTAAACTTAACAGCTACAAGGCAAGATCCTTGCTTATTTAGTGCGCAAAAGAAAAACGATAAAATTATGATAATAGCAGTCTATGTTGACGACCTTTTATTAGCCTCAAACGATAGTGAATGGATAATAAATCTGAAAAGATCACTCAACAAAGAATTCGAGATGAAAGACCTTGCAAAAGTCAAAAATTGCTCAGGGATCGAATTTCATCAGGACCTCAAGACAAGTGAGATAGCGTTAACACAGAAAAATTACACGGAGAAAATATTAGAGCGGTTCAACATGAACGAGTCTAGACCAGTGGAAACCCCAATAGACGTGAGTGTTAAACTAGAAAAACCAGAGCATCAGAATATCGAAAAGATGCGGAAATACCCATATCAAAGACTTGGAGGAGCACTGATGTACTTAGCTGTGACCACAAGAGCAGATATAGCTTTTTCAGTGAATTTTTTGAGCCAATTCAATACAAATTACAATGAAAAGCACTGGCAAGCAGCAACGACACTACTCCGATATTTACGAGGTACAACAAGAGCACTATATCTACTTGGATTACTTAATGATACCGGTGTAAGATGTCAACATATCAATTTATACAATGACAATCAAAGTGCAATAAAACTGGTGCAAAGTGCCAAGCATCATTCACAAGCACATAGATGTCAGACATTACTTCGTGAGAAGTTACGTATAAGAAGGAAGCATAAGCTTAAACTATCTTTCGACGGACAAAATGCCAGCCAATCTACTGACCAAGGGCATCAATGGAGTAAAACATCAAGAATGCAGTGAGTGGTTGGGCTTGGTGCAGCTAAAAAATGGAAAGGAAATATTTTTTTCAACACGTGTTTTTACATTGAGGAACCGTGTTAGAGTAGCAATGTATATAACACACTCTCACGCACACACTCTAAAGGCAGAGGCTAATCTCTTCTTTTTGCATTATACGTTAGTCAGGAAGTTGTACTACATAGTATTGCTGCATCGTTCAAACAATAAAGATCTCTAAATAAACTACTACGTTGTATTTTGCTCCTATAAACATATCGTCAACAGATTGGAAGGAAGTGCGTTATTATGACCTGCACCTAAGAAACAAAACAATCAATACGAATGTTCACTGTTGTCAACTGATAAATTCGATGACGCGATCAAATTGAAACGTACAGAAATTGCCAATCGTAAAGAAGTTGTGTTCTATCATGACAACGCTCCACCAGGCACTTCTTTGGTTACTTGCCGAAAATTGTTGCAACTTGAATGGGTTTGTGCTGCCACATACGCAGTAATCAGCAGACCTTGTGGCGCCAGAATACTCCTTGATTCAGTCGTTGCAAAACTCCTTGAATGCTAAATACTTTCGTTTGATTAAACAACACGGAGCAGTACTTCGCTAACAAAGGTCAGAAGTTTTTCGAATGCAGAATTATGTTGCTAACCACAAGAACAAAACGGGCAATACATAAGTGAATAAACGTTCTATTTAGTATAAGAAAATCGTCTTTCATTTTTGAGAAAAATTGGAACCACTCCAACATGAATAAATAAAATAATATTGTGTAATAAATAAAATGAAAAAATATTTTCCGCCAAAATGTGGATTCGGTTGCAGCAACATAAATTCAATTTTTTCCCCATAATTTCTATTAGCTCTAAGCAGGCTTGATATGAATGTTGATTCCTTTTTATTTATTTTATCTTTTCCAATAACTAAGTTTGATTTGACGTAAATATTATCTAACGGCCCGCCGAATAAAAATTGTACGATAGTGAAAGAGAGAAAAACGAGAAATGCTACAGCCATGACTTATTTTTCGAAAGCAAAACGTTTTGGAATAAAATATGAAAAATTCATTTATGTTGCTATCGAGCAATTTGCGATTTCAATATTCCAAATTTTCCTAAATAAATAATATTTATTTCGACATATAAACAAAATTATATATATATATATATATATATATATATATATATATATTTATGTGTGTATATATATATGTGTGTATATATATAAAGATTTATATATATGGATATATATATGTATATATATATGGATATATATATGTATATATATGTATATATATATATATATATATATATATATATATATATATATATATATATATATATATATTTATACATAAAAGATGCATAAGAGATATATATTTATGTATATATATACATAAAAAGATATATACATACATATATATATATATATATATATATATATATATATATATATGTATATATATGTACATATATATATATATATATATATATATATATATATATATATATATATATATATTTATACATAAAAGATGCATAAGAGATATATATTTATGTATATATATACATAAAAAGATATATACATACATATATATATATATATATATATATATATATACATATACATATATATATATATATATATATATATATATATATATATATATATATATATATATATATATATATACATAAAAAAGGAGATATAGATATATTGATTTACTTATCCTACATTACTTAAAACCTCCCTATGGATCCCGCATTACATTCCCACTATATTTTGATTCGGTTGTGGCGTAGGTCTGTAAAGAACAAACGAATCATACACTTCCATTAATTCGATTATTCGATATTCTTCGAGACACACAAATCCTTGTAAAGATGGGCTTTGTTTCCTCGCGCAACTCATGCAATGAACGACGTGACGTTTTTCTTGTTCTCGAATGAATAAAATGTTGAATACTTCCACCTATATAAAATAAAAACATAGAATATTCGTACACATCGAATAAAATTTTTCTGTCTTAATTATATTTATTAGATTCATATGAGTCTTCATTCCAAAGCAGGGATATACTCAATTAGCATAGAGTTATTGTTATTTGCTTAGGACGTAATACTTACTTCGCATTGTCCACAATAATGAGACGCCTCATTTTTGCCCCGGCCGTGAAATCGTACTTCAATGTTTTTCGATTTGACGTATTCCAAAGAATGTATCACATTTTTGAATGTTTGCAGCAGACAATTTCTGATTAGGAAAGTAGTCATTAAAAATATTGGCGAATTAAAAAATACTTTACTTGATTAGTCCAAACAATTTTGGATCGGAGACCTTAATGTTGCGAGCCAAATTCCAGCTCAAATGTACCATTGGCACAATGCTTTTGAAACTTTGTAGCTTATTCCACTCGTAGCGATCAATGGCCAACTGATACTGGCGCGCTGTTAGAGGTCCCACATTCCAAGCTATGTTATTGCACCAACCAATTGCCTGAACCCAATGAACACACCTATAAGATTACTCTTCGATATTAGTATACAAGAACTATGTGATACAAAGCCATGTAGCGGGGAAAATTAAGGTCAACTGCATTTTAAGCAGAAAGGAGGTTATTTCGGATATTGCGGCGACTGCGATACTATTAGTAAAGTAAAAACTTTTCAACTTACCCAGCATTCACCCAAACGAGGTCTCCGGGCCTTTGAATAAACCTGTATACAGGAATGTTTTCCTTGTAGAGATCTTCAAGAACGGGCCACCAAGATCCGTGTAAATAGTTAATATTGTTCTTCTCACAAAGTGCCTGGATGCCACCCCAATATGCGTCGGGAACGGCGAACCATTCACAATCCCCGGGACCAATATTAATATTAATTGAGCAAAAATTATTGTTCTCTTGGTGGCCAGGTGTTCGGCTCCCAGGTACTTTCATATACAGCTGCACCGTATTCATTCCAAGAATAACGTGTCCAACGTGCGATAACATGTTAGCCGCTGATAACACACGAGCGAAGGCTGGTAGTTTTTGCAATTCAGTAAGCTGAGGACGCCACTTTCTTTCATCAGACAAATCTACATTAGTGCCAAACCTGCAAATATAAAATAATAAACAACCATTAATCGAGAGCAGCCTGGAAGCGTGCAATCACAATCGACCGAGGTATAAATATCGCCCTCGAGATATCTAGAAGTCAGTCTAATACAAGCGATAGTTGCAGATTGGGTCTGTTGTCGAAAAACGAATTAGAGCGCGTTGGTTTAAAAGCAATAAATAAATTGATAGCGAGTGAACTGTAACGGGAGTGATATTTGGTAGTGCGATAAATAAAGTTTATAATGCGATAAATAAAGTTTATAGTGCGATAAATAAAGTTTGTACGCGATTATGTGATTAGAATTATTGTTTAAATAAAAGTGATTAGTTGTATAGAACGGAACAGCTTTATTTCATAAACGCGGATAATATCGAATCTAGGTAAGGTTTTTTAGGGGTAAAACACAACAATTGGTGTCAGAAAAAGAATTTATTTCGCATTCGCGATTTGGAAAGTTGCAGACAGTGAAGTTGTAGACAGTGCGTTTCTATACAATGTGTGCAGACTAATTAAGAAAATGCGGGGCAGTGATTTATGTGAGAAGTTATGTGAACATATGTGGAGAACAATGCCGAAGCTAGTGAACGAACTGACATTGGCAGAGTTGAAAGTTGAAAGTAGAATGCCGAAAACGAGATCTTTCGACGAATGGGTACAAACAAGACAGTCCTACTGTCACGTCTCAGCGAGGCTTTGAGCTCGGAAGGCAACGACCGGGAAACGTTTGAGCTCTCGGACGAGGAAACCAGCCAAGAACTTGGTCAGGAAGAGCAAAGCAGCGAGGACAATAATCCGATCATAGATTTACTGTTGAAAATGTCCTCGGACATCGGTAAAAACTCGATCAACAAACCCTGGACATAGGTCAGAAATTTAAACAGCAGGCTGAAGACAATAAGCAGCTAGCCACAAAACTCCACCAACAGCCTGGAGACATCAAGGAGCAACTGGAGCAAAAACAGTTCGAGGCAGTTGCAGAGATTAACCACTGGACTGATCAAGAACGAGCGATACAACTGATGGTGTCATTGAGAGGTGCTACGGCGGAAATACTTCTAACAATTCCAATTGACAATAATTTCAGCTATTCAAACCTGACGAATGCTTCGAATATGAGATACGGCGAAGACCACCTGAAGGAAGTTCATCGTTCACAGCTCAAAACATATTCACACAAGCCAGGGAATACGTTGCAGCAGTTGGCTCAGGATATTGAACGGTTAACACTTCTATCCTACCTCAAGTCGAATCCCGAACACCGAGATGAAACGACGAAAGATGCTTTTATACGGGGAACACGTGATGAATAGTTTCAAATAGCATTTCGTTGGCTGGTATATAGGTGCTGAAGAGGTCTTTGGCCTACGCTTTAATCTACGAAACGACGAAGCAGTCGTCGCGGGGCAAAGTTAGTCTGTGAAGTACACGAGGAATGCTTGTACAGAAGAGCCAATATCTATCTATAGGGAATTAACGAGAAATGGAGTCCCGCAATACTGGAATTGCGAAGAAAGGGGTCACTTAAGCCGCGATTGTCGCAAAAAATATAAGTCAAGATATTGGAAGGGATGTGTGCATCGATCTACAAGAAGAATCAACGCAAGTACTGCCAAGGATGCTCAGTAGGATACAAGCAAAGTGAGTGTAAACGGTCAAACATAACCACTTGTTCTTGGAGAACGGCCGGAAAACCAGTTCGAAGTTTGGCGGTTGGCCCACAACACTGATAACCCTGAAACGATCACCGCTGCCAGGTAATAGGATCATGAAAATGATTTAAGCCTTCAAGGCAAAGTCCTGGAGACTTTGTAACGTTGGGAGGTACGTGCTTCAGACAGCTACTGGTGAGTCTACACCAGCTCTTGCTGAGATCGTTCGCCAGATTCAACTTGGAAATATGATATTCGAGCATCAGTTCTTGGTAGCAGAGCTAACCGACAAGTGCATACTTAGAATGGATTTCCTGGGCTCTCATGGTTTCAGCCTGGATTTGGGAGAGCGGAAAATTAAATGGAGGAGCAAGGAAGTACAATTAGCACGTGAATCAGAATGGAAACATTGCCGTCGGTTAGAAGCAGAAGGATACCACATATACGTGGCGGCGAGACGAGTGGGCATTTTATCGGAACAATGAGAAATACAGTTAGCGGCATTGAACGGAAAACTCTCTCAGGCTGACATAAAGAGCAACGCCAAAAGGAAGAAGCTTGCATCCAAAACAATAATGGAGTACGTTTCGGAGCTGCAGCAACAGCAACGACCAGATCTTAATCCGAAAGCAGTGAACAAAACGAAAGAAAAGCAATTTGATTAGAGAGCGGATTTAATTGGATTTCCCAAAAAGCATTTGGTGTGGAACATATGTCCTAAGCTGCAACCGAAATGGGAAGGATCGTATCACAAACAGCTCAACGGAAGCACCGCTCAACGGAAATAGCATGCTATACATTTAGCTTACACAATGTTGACGACGAATCTATTCGGGACGAACAGATCCAAGGAAGGAGTAGTGTTGCATGCAAATCAAATAGATCATATTTCACCATGTCAGTGCCAGAAAAAAGGAGAAACGTCGAGAAATATCTTCTCGAGCTATCTCATACATGTATTTCATAGAACGGAAACATTCTATACATAAACACAGATAAGAACCTTATAGAAGTCGAGATACAAATCGATTTTCACAGGGGAAAGATATCGGGAACAGCCTGCAAGCATGCAATCACAATCGACCGATGTATAAATATCGCCCGCGAGATATCTTAGAAGAAATTGTTAGCGAGTGAACTGTAAAGCGAGTGATATTAGGACAATAGTACTGTATCCGCGATTAAGTGGTTAGAATTATTGTTTGAATAAAAGTGTGATTAGTTGTATAGAACGGAACTGTTTTATTTCGTAAAAGCGGAGAATATCGAATCCACGAAAGGTGTTTTAGAGGTAAAACACAACAATAAGTTTGTTTCCATTTTGACGTTTCTTTAAAGCAAATTCACTAATTTCTGTATAAAGTTTGATAATAAACAATACGTCCTTGAAATGCTTGTTGTTTATTTTACATGATTAGCGAACCTCCTTTTTCCCCTTGACATCTAAATATTTGTTGGGACGAGTACTATCAAACAATGTAAATTTGTTTTTTTACATGATTAGCGAAATCTCCCGTTTTTTCTAGCATTCGTTTAAATATGCATGTGCAAGGTTTGCAAATGTACAATATGTCGAATGCATAAATTAAGACAAAATCACCACTCGACGAATGATCGTGAACGTTGACCACAGAATTTCCTGTTTTAACCAATTTTGTATTCAAAAAAAGAAAGACAGTTATTGCATTCTTGGAAAGTTTCAACTAGTGATGGGCTGAATTGCTATTTTCGAATCACAATAGCAACTACTAGTGCTATTTCTGAATAGGAGTTTCAAACAGCAGCCTGTTAATATTGTCGCAGCATTGCAGTTTGTGTTGTTCCTGTGCTATTTAGCTACCACGAGTATGAGCTTCGATAGCAATTTGAAAACGGCGTGAAAGTCATCCTCCGCCTGATATGCATAATGTGGGTGGTGTGAAGCCGTATTGCAGTCACCTAGTAAATGTACATTAGGCCTGCGTACAAGACGCAAAATATTCTTACAAACGAATGATAAAACTACGAAAGTGCATGTAGCTACTGCAAACGTATTAAAGTATGCACAATGTAATATATTTATTTATGCTTCCTGCTTTTGCTATTTTCAGTTGCTTCTGTTGAACTATGTCAGCTATTACGTTAGTCAAATAGCATTTTAGGAAAAAAGCAGATTAGCAAATTTATAAATACTGCTTTTGCTATTTTTAAATAGCTGTTGAAAAATAACAGTCCGCTATTTTGCTACCCATCACTAGTTTCAGCCTTTAAACGTACTGGAATAATCATTGTAGTGAGCTATCATTAATGAGATATGGTCATATCAAAAGATTCATGAGAAGAGCTATTTCGGTAATGCTATTATAAATTTGTTTAATTTTTTCGTTTTTTAAAGAAATCTATAATTTTTTATACGGACTGTAACAACAAATAATAAACAAAACTTGATAACAAACAATACGTTTTGTAAGACATCTAAATATTTGTTGGGACGAGTACTATCAAACAATGCAAATTTGTTTTTTGCATGATTAGCGAAATCTCCCGTTTTTTCTAGCATTCGTTGAAATATGCATGTGCAAGGTTTGCGAATGCACATTATATCGAATGCATAAATTAAAACGAAATCACCATTCGATGAGTGACCGTCAACACTAACAGAATTTCATGTTTTAACCGATTTTGCATTCAGAGAAAGAAAGACAGGTATTGCATTCCTGGAAAGTTTCAACTAGTGATGGGCTGAACTGCTATTTTCAAAAAGCAACTGCTAATGTTATTTCTAAATCTCAGCTTCAAATAGCAGCCTGTGAATATTGCGGCATGCTTAACTTACATATGCCTCGGTCACGTCGGTTCCTGTGATATTTAGCTATCCAGAGTGTGCCCAGTCAGCTAGACAATATACAAAAAGACTGCGTACAGGAGACGCCGCACAAGCCGGGCACGAAAGATGCCATCAAGATCAAACTGGAGTAATAAATCAAGCATTTGAAATCCAAGCGTGTAGCTTTTGCATACGTATAACACGTATGTATTCTGTAATATATTTATTTATACTTGCTGCAATTACTATGTCGAATTGCTATGACCGATGTCTGCTGCTTGATATTTCGCTAGTCCAATAGCATTTGAGGAAAATAGCTGGTTAACAGATTTAGAAACAGCAGGCTTCTATTGCTATTTCTAAATAGCACTTGAAAAATAGCAGTCTGCTATTTAGCTACCCATCACTAGTTTCAACCTTCAAACGCACTGGAATAATGCTTGTAGTGGGCTACCATATGTGAGATGAATTTCAAAATGCTCGTGGGAAGAGCTTATTCGAAAATGCGATCATAAATTTGTTTGATTTTGTCGTGGCCTCAAAGCAATTTACAAATTTTTATACACGTACTGTAACTAAAAATCACAAACAAAACTTTATAATAAACAATACAACTTATAAGAGCTCTAAATAATCTACCAGCGCAATTGCCCGTTTTTATAGCTTTAGTTAGTCCATTTAATGAACTGCTCAATGACTTAAAATCGCTAATTACCTTAGCATTTTGCATCCGTTTTTTAGTTTCTTTTTCTTTCCATTGGCGGCAGTGCTAGTTAGCGAATCTTTCGAATCTGAATCCGACATTGTATGAATACCGATGTTCTTCTCACGTTCTTCCTGTGAAGAAAATTTTAGAAAAATTCAAGGATAAATTTTATTTACTTTATTAATTTTATACAATTTGAGCTAATCTCACCTTTAGACTATCTTGGAAACTGGAAGCTTGATATTGTGCATATTTGGCGATCGTTGTATGTGAACGATGTGAAATGCAGGCCCATACTCTTTTTCCTTGTTGGGCGTCCCAATTTTCATCGGGCGACTGATGAACTTGAGTTCGAACTTCTACACTATGATCGGGATTTGCTTCAACGAGTGTTTTGGTCGAAAACAAACCAAGATCAAGCTTTAGGGCTCCCGCTAGTCCTCGGACAACAGCAATAGGATGTTTCAAGCAAAACTCTTGAAGTTGTGGGCTGAATGCGTGCTTCTTATTCTCTAAATGTACTGATGGGGTGGGCGGTAAAAGTTGCTCACGAGTCAAACGATGCGGAGGACAATCTGGTGGAGATGGAGGAGGTGCTTCCGAATGAAGTACTGAACACGATGGCAATGGCTCATTTACGCCAAGTTTCTTTACAGTATTGATCACAGTTCGAGCATCCATTTCTATTGAAAATTGCGGTACATTTTCATCGTATAAACTTTCCATTTTTATAACAGGCTCTACTTTAACGTCATCGTTTATCTCAGTACTAAACTGAGGCGAAAACATCGAGGTGGTTGACGTTACTTCACATTTGACAGTTGTTGGTTTACAACTATTTTCCCTGATATCTGATGCGGACGCCCCTGGTTCTTCCTTAATCGTGGAAGACATCGTTTTGAACAAGTCTTCTGCGATTGAAGTTGTTAGAACATTTTCTGAAAGAAAATCTTGTAACGCTCGCTCATCATTACCTGTGATACAGAATAAAAATTACAATATAAATTTGTATATTTTTAAAAGTTGTAGACGCATATCACATTTGAAAAGTTTAAGATTTTTTAAAAAATTAATATTTAATACACAAATTTACCTTGGATTGGTACATTTTGACCCAGCATATTTGTGGTTTTAAATTCTTTCACACGGAAAGCCACCGAATTTGACACGTTGGCTGACTTGAAAGGCATTCCGGCATCAGGCAGAGTGTTTCCGGTTGCTACCGCGAAATTATCTGAATTATCTACGAAACCAGCCTGAGCAATAGTCCCTGATTGAGGAGTGCGAGCTCCAGTTTGTGGTTGATAGCCTTGCTTTGTAGGAGCAGACTGTTGTTTACGCTGTTGCGATCGGATTTGAAGCTGATGATGTTGCATTAACCGATACTGTTGTGACAATTGTTGCAGCATCTGCTGCTGAGATGATGTCAAGTTATTCTGATTTTGTTGAAGATAATGTAGCATTTGCAATTGATTCGGCGCAAGGTAGAAGGCAGGTTGATGGGTGGGTCGATTGGAAGCGGAAGATATTGGTTGCTGTGTGCATAATTCACTGGTGGCTTTAAAACGTTTCGACGGTGAAGGACCATTGTTCAGCTGATTCGGATATGGTGGGGGCGGCCCATGTGCCTGTAAATATGCCGGAAAGTCTTAGATCTTATGCACTGGAAGATATTGTTATGTAATTATTTTTTGTTTTAGTACCTACCTGATGATAGCTGCCTTTTTGAAAATGGCTACGCTGACTTGTTTGCATGTTTTGCTGCTGTTGCCTTGAACTCATTTCCGCTGATATTGGTAAATTCCAGGCCTCTTCTATTGAGAACAGCTGGCGCCTTTTCGATGTTATGCTCGGCATAGGAGCGTGAGCTAGTTGCGACTGAAGAAATTTAATTCGATTTGTAAGACTCTGAGGCTTCCCACCACTTATTGTCACTGTTGACTCTTTCAGCAAATTTTTTTTCGATATTACTGGAGAGACAGAGGCAAACGAAGATGAAGACGATTGGCTTATCGAGTTTAAAGTTGCGTCTGATATAATACCACAAGTACCACTAGTACCAATATCCCAAGTCACATTTTTAGAATTGGAAACACTTCCACTTCCATAAGAGAGAAAAGTTGTTGATGAAATGCTTAAATGTTGAATTTGTGTCCCACTCTAAAGGAAACCAAAAAAAAAAATATTTTAAGATTTTATTTGTGACATCAATAAGTTATAATAACTAAGTTTAAAATAGTGTGTTAAAAATTCTGGTGATGGTCATCACATACAAATACATACCGTAACAGGGTTTCTAGTAGCATTTAAATAACAAGCAAAGGCATCTCTTGGTTGACTACAACTTTCATATAAAATGCCTAAATTGGTCCAAGCGGCTCGATGTGTTTTATCTAATTGCACTGCACAAATATATGCTTGCAAGGCGTCTGTGGGCTGATTCTGTTGCTGATACAAAACGCTAAAAGTGAGTATTCAGTTTACATTGTTATCAAAGGATCACGTATATATTTTTATATTTCAAAAATACTATCATGACTATAGTTAGTAATACTCTAACGTGTCAACTCTTTTGGGTGTGCGATTTTACAGTCTTAAGCCAATGTTTACAATTTAGAATTTACTTCATAAACATTTGAATGCTGGAACCAGACTTTTACCGAGACATGACAAACATAACCGGGCACTAGAGTGTGGTTCATTTCCTCGTCAACGCTCGACTGTTTTATGGGCGAATTTTTTTCTCACCTTAGCTCGGAGTCGCTGGAGATTTTGTTGGTTTTAGGTCACGAGTTAAAGCGATACGAAATGGTAGTGAATTTTATATAATATTTTCCGACTTAAGTGAGAATAAAGATTCTCAACAACCATCAAATCTAAATCTCGTTCTGTACGTGTGAAAAAGAAACGAAGAACGAGGATCTGAAATCTACATGGTACACTCTTGGAATATTTTTTTAAAAATATCTGAAGTTTTATGGCCTAACTGAAAAGGAATACTTCGAATTTTCTTCGAATGTTTCGACGAAAAATTCTGCAAGAGCGTAGGCCTGACATTACAGTTTCAAATTTGCTTCATAAAAATTCAAAGAATTCAAATCTTCCTGGGGCGGGCACGGACAATAGTATAGTATACAAACCGGATCGACTTGGACTGACCTGGATTGAAATCGAAATGTCTAAGAAGCTAAAGTAGGTTTTCGATGTGACCGGATCGACCGTGTTTCAACCGGAACAAATTACTCTCAACAACAACAACAACACCTCTAATTTAGACGGCACCAGCATGTTCCAACCGGAACAAGGTTTTCGCAACCATATTCACAATAAAAACAACACTAAATTCTTTCATTAATGTAAATTTCATTTATCATTATTTGTTATTGTAATCAACATTTTTTATTGATCTGTGAATTATTCCAAATGGGACAAATTAATCAGCATTCTTTGTAAGCATTTTGTTTTCAAAATGATTTGTAAGACAGACTTCTCCCCTGAAAACACGATTACAATTACTACATTTTATCATTTGTGCCACAAATCCACATGGTGGTGTAGCCATAGAATATGTACATGTGAAGTCACATTTATGTAGCCTGCATATTTTTATCAAAAAATCCTTTCAAAGATTTTATAATGAAAAAATGTATCAAACTCATGGAAAAATATAGGTAAATTTTTTCGCCGATTGCTACATAGGTAGTTGAAAAAGAATGGAGTTTTGTCAAAAAAAAAATTTGAAAATCTTTTACGTGGGCTTTGTAGAGGTTGATTATATTACAGCCATTTTCACCTTCTACATAATGGAATTGTTTTAGTGGGATGTAGACATGGGTAACGCAGCAAATTTTGAAGCGCTAATACACTGATACCATTGCGCTATGATACCATGATCTCATTCGCCTATGTGTGATACTCACTGCGTTTCTCGGACTCGCATACGGCGCTGGTAGCACTGCGCTGATACCAAGACGCTATGATTCACTCAAAAGAGAATGATTGAAAAAGCTTGTATGAGACGAGAGCAACCCACATTTGAACTTACTAATTTTCCGATATAAAATACCCTAAAATACCCAGGCTAGAGTATGTACCCATTCAGGTATCTTTCCAAACGTGCGTACGCGTCGGTATATTGCTTTGCATCAAACAGATTTGAGGTAAGTATACTCAACTCATATCTTTGCGCCGCGCCAAGCCAAATGGTGTTGGCATTGCAAAGCTGCAGCGCCAACACCATTGATACCGAAGTGCGCAGTGGTATCATGGCTAGTGGCTAGTGCGCGGCGCTGCGTTACCCATGTCTAGTGGGATGATTAAAATTGAAAGTTTTTTTAACTAAGTGGTTTCGGAAGTAGTGGATAATTTATCTAAGTTCCAAATCACAGTTTTATGATAGCTTTTACAAAAACTCACAGTAGAAATCTTCATAGGGTAACAAATACTTCTTCGAAAGCTTGCATGATCATCTGTTTTCCCAACATCTATCACACTTTTTTTCCTCGGTATTAATTCCCTCTCGCTGGTATATAACCGAAACGAAAGGGACGTTTATTATGGACGCATTGAATTGCATAGCATCTAGTAAAAACATACTATTGGACTGATTAACATTTGAAATTAGTCCATCTATGTATTCACCATCAACCGTTTCAACCAGTCTTAAGCTAGACCATATGGGTTTTACATCCGGCGAGTCTGGAAGTATAATCGTGAAGGACAATTTGCTATCCTCTACAGCATCTGATTTAATATTCTTAATTTATTTGTCAAATACTTCCTCTAAAGATTTCAGAAGATTATTGTCATTATTAATGATGCTCCGTATACGGAAAACCATCTTCACACTCTCTAAATGGAACTATTTAAAATATTTTTTCTCTTTTGACAAAATTTCGTAATCCGCCGTATTTATCCCCTCACCCCATTGAAATTCCCCTAATATTGACATCTGACCCATTACCACTCTCAGGATTACTTACACCGTCATTAACCTTAAGCACATAATCATTCAAAAAAACTGATTTCACCATCATCATCATCATCATCCTGACTTAAAATATTCACAATTTCGAATACACTGCCTTGTAAAGAAATATTATGTTTGTTTCGAAATTTTAAAAGTCTGACCGAAACTCTTCAATAGAAGAGGCTCATGGTTGACAGATTCAACGCTAGAAAAATCAGTGTAGAGTACATCCACCTGTCTTAGCTCATCGATAGCAGTAGTAATAGTGTTGATGAAGGATAGGAAGTCAGTAACGCTTGATTTATCTTAGACAAATCCATGTAACTTGTTTGCTACAAAAAGTCTCGAATATAGGATGTACTCTATTATATACCACTCTCCCAAGAAGCTTGCTGAAGCAAGGCCGAAGCGAGACTGGTGGTAATTGGATATGCAAACATGATCACCTGCTTTAAGTATAGCGATCTCCACAGAGAAGGAAAAACGCCAATTAAAGTGATGAGAGCTACATAGCGTATTTGCTTGTATATTAGAAATGCTATCGCAGCCAGAACCAGAGCTAGAATTGAGGAAATCCATTAAGTATCTAACTTCGAAAGGGTTAGTACGAACCGAAGAGAGTGTTCTAATGTTAAATTAGGCAATCAAATATTCTTAATATTGAACGTTTTTGGCTTCACTTTCACTTTTTAAAACCACAATATTAAAATGAAATATTAAATATGGTTTTTTGCGTGTCAGTCAAGAGCTGGGTAGGGTAGGCAGCATTGAAAACAATTCTGCTTAAATTGTTGTTTATTTCAATGCTGCCTGCCCTATATAATTTGTTGTTAAGTTTATTTATCGTATTTTCCACTTACCCTATCGAGCACCATGTATCTGCGTTTCCCTCACTCTCTTCTACGGAATTCCTATATGCTATAAAGGCATCATGGACTTTGTTAATACCTGCATAACATCTTCCAAGCAAGTATAATGATTGTCCTGATTTTGGATCGGCTTCAATTGACTTTTGTAGGCAATGTATAGCAAAAGATTCACGTTGACGCTTATCTCCTAGTAATTCTACGCAATGGTACATCCATCCTAAAACCAAAACCAAAAATTTAAATGTCTTGTGCCCATTTTAATTGCCCTCGAAGCCAATAAGGAGATAGTAACCTACCTAACTGTCGATAAACATCGGCTTTCAATGATGGTGTCAGCTGCTTTTCTGCGAGCAGTTGCTCATATGCCTCTTTGGCAAGTTTATGTCTATTTTGAACTTCATACAGATGTGCGATGTGAAAACGAACTGAAAAAAGAATAAGTGATTTTTGATAATATTACTTAGTAATTGGATCTATTTATTTTCTTAACTTAAGAACTAAAATACTATCATACTTTGCAATGTGTAAATATTCTGTTTTGACTTTATGGATGCATTTTGAACTTTTTTCACAGTACACCCAACAATAACTAAAATGTTTTTCCTTGAATTTGCATGGTGTAAGAACAATTTCAAGTTATTAAAGCGTAAAAAGATCAATGAAACCTCATTGAAAGAACTGAATTATTTTTATAGTATTAATGGATCAAATTTAAGTCATATGTCGAATGCTATAAAAAGAAGTAATAATTCGTACAACAAACTTAGAATTATCGAGAACCATTAATAATGTTTGTCTGTTACAAAAATGTGTAAAAATTGCTATGGTACCCAACAACTTTTGAAAAAACATAGTTACAAGTATTTCTTTAATGTTTGTGTTCACGTTGACGGATTAACTATTTTCAAAAGAAAATTGGCTAGATCATAATGAGAATCTTATAAGATAACTTATTTTTTCCTTTTTTTCAAGGGAGGGACCTTGGCCACTTAGTTTTTTTGATTTTGATTGCTTGTATTCGGCCAAGGTCGGTGGGCGGAGAGACCCCGCAACATATGTGGTCATGACCCCACCAACATCAGGGGTCTGAGGCTGTCTGCCTCATCCTCGAGCCTTTCTAAATGGAGGCAGTGTTTCCCCTTTATATATTTTTTTCACGTTATTTCGTCCCCCTTTATTTCAGAATGCTAGCAACGTGTTTTGTCACCTCTCGGCTGGGTCTGTCTGACAGCTGCTTCTGGTTCTTTACGGACATAATCCCCTTTCCCTTTTAACTATGCGGCTATTATATGTTCATTTGACGGATGAAATATATGTACCATCCCTTTTTTGCTGGGAGCGAATCCACCCCATTTATTTATGACCCACCCCAGCCGCGAAGAGCTAGCAAAGCGGCCTACCAGCATCCGTCGGGGTTGGATTAAAGGGTGCTTCGCTAATGCGGTCGAGGGGCCTTCACGGTCATGTCTAAAGTACCCTGCTCCCGGGCACTTCTCTTTTTTATCTGCCCTTGTTGATGGTTAGCCATCACCTTTTACCGCTACTTGTCAGGCTCTCGACTGGACTTCGGTTCAGTTGAGGTGCCTCCAAGCAAAACTCTTGCTTTATAAATATCAGAAATACGCAGATATACGGCGCTGACTACGATCAGATGTTTGCCCCAATTGTACGACAAACAACGTTTAGAATCTTGCTTGTGATTGCGGCAAAAGAAAACATGAGGGTGATGCATTTTGACGCGAAGTCAGCATTCCCCAACGGAAAATTGGACGAAAGTAAATATATTGTTGCATGCACGCCAAACAAAACATATTTAGTTGTATCAGCGCCAGAAATGGCTAGAAACGTCGAGAAATATCTGTCTCATACAGGTATTTCAAAGAACGAAAACTATATATAAAACGCAGGCTAGAGCCTTCTAGAAGCAAAATCAGAACATTCTAGAAGCCAAGACACAATCAGATCTCATATGGCAACGTAAATGCACAATATACCTCTAGAAACCAGATCAAGAATCTTCGAGAACCCATGACAGAAATCCAGAATAGCCTAACAATTCACCTCACGGGTATAAATACTGCCGCGAGAGGTCTTAGAAGTCACTTCGTATACAGCGAAAGCCTGATACTGATGATTGTGCGACACAGCGAATTAAGTGTATCCGGGTGCGGTTATTTTAAAAAGCGATATAGTGTAAAATTGTAACGCGACTGTGAATAGTGCGATCGGTAAAGTGTACGCGATTTAGTAATTAGAATCATTTGTTTCAATAAAAGTGTGTCTAGTAGTGTAAAAAAAAGCTGTTCTATTTCGCGAACGCGGAGAATATCGAATCCACGAAAGGTGTTTTAAGGGTAAAACACAACAATTGGTGCCATAAGTGTGATTCTTTCGCGTTCGTGATTTAAAAAGTGAGTGAAATTGCAGACAGTAAATTTTTATGAAAAGTGAAAATTAGTAGGGCGCGGACTAAATACAAAGTTAAAAGTTTCGGACAGTGACTTGTGTGGATTTTGTGGACTCAAGTGAAATCGTAAGAAGTTGTGTAATTGAAGAACAATGCCGAAACTAGTAAACGAGTTGAAATTGGCAGAGTTGAAAATGGAGTGCCGAAAACGAGATCTTTCGACGACTGCGAACAAGACGGCTTTACTGTCACGTGTCAGGGAGGCTTTGAGCACAGAAGACTACGATCCTGAAGCTTCTGAGTTCTCGGACGAGGAAACCAGCTAAGAGTGTGTTCAAGAGGACCAATGCTGAACACTGCGCCGCTGGTCACGCAAATCAAGAACGTGTGACAAACGACCAAGGACAGCGCTACTGGATTAACCACTTTCGACCCACTGTAAGCGCTATAGAACGCAGCTGTGCCCTCTGCCGAGTCCGACGAGCAAAATCCCGAATATCAGCTACCCCAGAGACCTTCCATTGTCTGTTCACCAACTGCGGAGTGGACTACTTCGGGCCAATGATGGTGAATTATCGAACGTATTATCGTATTATCGAACGCACTTACGAGGGACCGGAGGCGGTATACGAGTCGCCGACGTAAGGACGAGAACAGTTGTATCCAAGCGCCCCTCCAGCAAGCTCGTCGTGCTACTAAAATAAAAGGCTACGCCGGGGGAGAGATGTTAAGGACACCGAGCATGCCCAGCATATGGTCGACACAGGATTGCGTCCTAAAAATAAAAAGCATGTAAAATAGCCTAAATGGATTTTCTTCGACGACCGTTCTTCTTGGTTCTCATGTCGTGATAGTATAGTGAATTTTATTTGTATAATGTATGTATTCTAACTTTGCATTGATGAAGAAATATAAGTTGTCGTAAAATAAACGTAAAACATTCAAAATCAAGATCTGGTCATAAACTATTGTTCAGTTCTTATCAAGCACTCAGACATAGCAGTCGATAAGATTAACTTTGCTTGGAAATAAACGTTATCTAAATAACAGTTTTTCTTTCTGTGAACCGTAAAAATAATGATGTAATGTAGGATGGAATATCAATGCAAAATTGGATTATAAAGAAAGAAATAATAATATGCAATGCAATTTAACTTACTTTCTAGCTTACTAAAGGTGCACGGTGCAGAATCGTGTAGAGCGAGATTTAAATTTTTCAATGATGCTTCGTTGTCCCCATTTATTTTGAAAATAAAACCAAGACGTACATGAACTTCATTGGCTCGTATGAAATCAGGGTTCACGTATAGTAGTTGTTGAAATGCCTTGATCGCACTGAAAAGTAAAAAAAAGATAGTGAAATTAAAAGAAATTTTGCCCGCAATTGTATAGTTACATTACATCTTTATTTGTAAGGTATTAATAGATTTCATTTATGCACGGTTTTAAAGCTTCATAAAATGCTGTACATATAAAATTAGACGTTCATTGCACCAGCACATTTGCAACAGTTGCTGCCTTTGGATACACATATATTATAAGTTTTCCACGGCAACATTTATTTGCTTTTCCACTAGAAATTTAGGATCTAGCGAGAAGGTTTAGCCATATTCCTCTATCTACTTCTTCCTACACCCCTCATTACCATCCAACCGACGGTCCCATTATCTAGCCCTTTCAGCCCTAGTGGTTACACCACGAAACTACTTAATAAAACTATCAGTACACTAAGTCCGAGTTGTTTTTGTGCATACATTACATACATTCTTCATTCATTTCATCATCTTTCAAATGTCATCATTTGTATGTGACTTGAGACTGCTGTTTCTCATTGTAACGACTTAGCCTGTAGCAAATACGTGCTTTGGTGAAAGATTTCTTTGAATTTATTGCATTGTGTAAAACATTGGAGTAATGGCAGGTAAATGTATGTTTTTATTAGTACAAATACATAAGTTTTGTAGAGAAACATTAAAAATTCGCATAAGATTTGATATGTTTGTTTAGCTAAAGTCGAGAGTTGGTGATTTCGAGACGTAACCACTAGGAATAAGGAGGCTTTTCTTTGGTTCGAGGCGAGAGTACGTCATGGAAAATTCCCGAATTGGAAATGCTTTCAGCTGAAGAATTTCAGGATTTTTTTGATGAAATACCTTCAGATATGGAATCAGTTACTTCAGACCAATCAGCGGATCGTATGAGTGACATTGAAAATGATTACTATATTCCTGTAACGGATTTTGTAACTGACCAAACTAATTTTCAAGAAGTTGGATGGGACAGCCAAGATGATCTTCCTCTGGAGCAACTAAGACGTGAGCTGATAGAAAAACGAGATTTATCTTGGAAGAAGGAAAATTGCTATGCCGCGCCCGGTATACACAGAGATTTCACGATTTTTAGCTAAAATATGAATAAAACGATAGTTTTTTGTGCGTGGATGCGTTGTAGTAATAATATTTAGTCATAACTTGCATTTTGTGTCAATTGTGTGAATCGACAGTGAATCGACACAAAACATCACATAACCTAACAACAACTGATAAACATTTCGTAGCGAATTTTCCCAATTATACCGCACGCACCGCATTAATTTTTATTTTAGCTATTCACTAGCACTGTTCCGCTGATCTCACTTTATTTTCATTTCACTCACTTTAGCACAACCTGTACAATTAACTTTTTCCCGCGGACGTCCCGCAAGACTACATATGTTTTTCGCGACATTTTTCCCGCAAACTGTGACGTCATGATTCTGCATTACGGCCCGTACTTCTAGAAGGCTTTGGTCCAGTCCTCAGGAAGACCGTCCGGTTAAACTTCACTGTAGGCACGGACGTTAAATAACAAAATGGGTTATAGCTGTGGGTATATTAGTTTTTTGTTAAATTTTTTTCGTAGAAACTGAAATTTCGTACTTTCAATAAAATATTTTTGTACGAAGGCTTGTTTATTTTGCAATGCCACAGTTTTTCATTCATGCTATAATTATTTATCTTCCGCTATTTTATATGGTGTATGTAAACTTTTGTTCGGCACTGTATATTTGCATCTGCACCAAACATTTCACGCCGCCCTCGTCATACAAACACATTTCAACCTCTCGCTCACACAACTATGCTAGATGTCGAAAATTGCTTCATATCTCTCAGTCCATTTCGTATCCATTATTCTCATATCTATGGATTTCCCCTTTGAGCCGCTCTCTTCGCCCTTCCTTTTGTGAATAAGATGAATGACACACACAACAGAGGCATAAGAAGAATAGATATACAAAATCTCTCGAGAGATATGAGGGAGTCCTAAGCCGAGTAGACAACGTGACTTGAAAGTGGATTCAAAGTAGGTTCAAAGCGGATTAGGCTCGTATATTAGCCGGACCTACTTGGACTGACTTGGCTTGGAACGGATGAAATGAAACTTCAAAGTAGATTTTTGGTGCGACTGGATTAACGTGGATTAACCGAATAAAATTTAGCTACTTCTACTAAAGTGAAGTTTGTCGCATCGGAACGTCACATGAATAGAACTCAAGTGAGCTTCGAATTTTTCAATCTTCAATCCCTCGATCCGATCCAGTAAAATTTCAAGATCGGATCGACTTATCTCAAATCAATCCACTGCAGGTAGACAACGCGGCTTGACTAATCCTAATCCACTTTGAAACTACGTTATAAACGCGGCTATTGAAATTGAAATGATGAAATCGACACCTTTGAATAACCCCTTTACTTTGCATTGTTTCAATCTCAATCACTTAATCCACGTTCTATACGTAGCTAATCCCTAAATCAGGCCACGTTGTATACGTAGCTATGATATAAAGGAAACGAAATGGATATCCGTGTAGCTATAGATGAGTTAGCCTTTTTTAATACACGCACAACGCTGCTCTCTCACAAAAAATCCGCTCAATACACCCCTCTTTAACGGACTCAGCACCGAAAGACCCAAATTTTCCCCCTTATTTACGAGGCCTATGATCCGTAGACGACAGTAGGAACGCTAGCGTCGCATGCTCAGAAGAGAGAGATATATAAGTAAGAGAGATATATAAAATAACAGGGAGAATCGAAGCAATTTGCCTGAATCTGAGCATTAGGAGTAGTGAGGGGAAAACTATGGACAATAATTTGACAAGCATCTACTCCGCGAATAGAAAGATAGAGATAGTAGGCCATGTGTCCGCGAATTTGACAGGTGCCAACCAAAAGTTCGTAGAACTAAGGTATCGGAGAAACAAAAGGGAATATCTGAGGTAGTTCTCTCGATTTGTTCTATTTATAAATTTTACCTTTGAAGTAAAATTGCTTCACTAAATTTCGTATATGTATACGCTTGTTTCATTTTCTTAAATCTCTATTCTGAGGTCGCATGTGAAAAGGTAAAGCAATTTACATGTGGTCGAATAATGTAATGTCAAAATGCATATGGGAATTTTCTGATCGTAGGGCAAAGTGGCATTATTTATGCACACACAAAAACGTGTATAATGCATGTTAATATTACGTTAATATGTTGTATCTACTATATACAAACATATAAACGTTACAGCAATTCGATTATAACAAAATTTTTGTGATATTGTTCACAGGTATCTGAGTTTAATAATCGCATAAACAAGTTTAAACATTTGAAGATGATTAATTTGTGATAGAAATGTTCTTGCATTAAACGTTCATATACATACACATGCATTAAATAAAAACAAGATGCAAGGAGTTCGTACAATTGTCCAATGTTTTCCCATTCCGACAATGCTCCCTTAATGCCCGTTTGGCTTGTCTCACACATTCGTATCGCATTCTCACACCAATAAGCAGAAGGTTGAAAATTGGATCATCTCTCAGCTGCGATTTCTAATCCATTCTCTCTTATATCTGTGGGCTTGTCTCACACATTCACACCAATAAGCAGGATCATTTCTCAGCTGCGATTTCTAATTCATTCTCTCTTATATCTGTGGAGGCAGTTTTCGACTTCGGCATTGATATGTGTTGGAAAGGCAAAACAGTGTTGGAAACTATAAAAACTATGGGCAACATGTGTATCGCAAATATAAGCAGCATTCGGGTACATGACTAAATGTCACGTACGCAATGTATACAGTGAATGCCAGACTCTATTTGCTGCGAACAAAAGTAATTAGAAATGAACTCACTCCCTTGTTTATGTGAAGTAAACAAATTGTTCATTCATTTTTGAACAGACTTGTATATTTGAAATAATCGAATGCACTCAATCAAACCGGGCAGCACTAGTAGAGGCTTAGAGGCTGTATACAACCCTACGATACGACTCTTCCGAAAGCGGCGCGATCTACATACTAGTCTCGGTTATCTCGCTACCTTTTCTTGTAAAAGAATTTAATCTCGATTAAATAATTGAAGTAAATAGTCCGGAACTGTTTTAGTTCAACAAGAAAAATATTCAAGAGAAAATAATGATTTTTCTCTGAATTGGCCTTATATGACGCAAAACAGCCCGTTGGAAAAGTAAGTAATAATTTTGAAAAACTCGATCTGAGTTACCTGATCTGTCTTACTTAACATTGGACGTGAACATAAATAATATATTTGGCATTTCCACATATTTCGTAAACTTCAATGTGTTTCAACACCAACTTATTTTCACACAAATGCTACTCATTCAGGCAAAATCCTTCGTCTCATTTCCAATCTATTATTTTTTACCCTATCTATGAGGGTGGATGTGTTGATAGTGTGTGATCCCATCAAGAAAGAGTACGTGCAGCAATAACTGCTTGCAACTAATGACATTCGTCTGCATTGGTACAGCGTCGTGTCGCGAGATGTTCTTCATCTCCTCAAAACCACATCGAACAATGCATTCCACATTTAATATCCTCTTACTTGCCATTTTAATACTCTCTAGTTTCTAAGAAAATTAATACTGCAAATTAAACATATTATTTAAAACCTCCTTTTCAAAGCACATGTATTGCCTGGTGAGAATGAAAAAGGTTATTATAATTGATCAGCCATTTGGTCTCTTTCCCTTTTGTTCAACTTGGCGAAATTGCATGTTGGTATACATATCTTGCAAGCAGTAGTAGCTGCAGATATAATGCGGGATTGATTTGGATTGAATTCGACACAGTGGAAAGCAGACAGGTTGTCTAAACATTTCCATCCTACACTGTTTCAATATCAATCCTATTTTAATCTGGTATTTCAAACGAAGTTGTTTTCTTAAATTATCTTTTTTTGTATCGCAGATATCTCTTCTTGCTCGTTTGGAAGAAAGGCACAGGCGTATGCCCTGCCGACCAATGGTTCTTCTTCAGCAGATGGTATCTAGAGATTAACACTATACCCAGGTCGAACATGACGCGCAACTCACCTCGTATTACTATTTTAGTTTCCAGACGGATAAATTCGTACTCCTTAGTTTCTCTTTTCCACATGCATATTACTGCGAAACAATCACAACGACACTTTGTGAGAAGAACGGTGTTAGAAAGAGATATCACATGCGATTCGATTTAGAAATTATGGGAACCATTTATAATGCTGTGCAAGCTTCCCGAGTTCAATATTCTTCACAACTATAACTTTTTCTATATGGACAATTTTCACCTGTTTACACTAACGACTCCACGATTTTTCGATGTTTATTCTATGAACATTGTCGTAATTCACGAAATGGTTAAATTAATTTATTTGACACTTAAAAGAACACTCGAACTAGGTGCGACATGCACATATAAGAACAAACGTTTACACAGCACAACACATATATTTTTTTGTTACGTTCTAGGTATTCTATACGCGGCCACATTAGTGGCGATACTCAACATTCACCCCAAGTCGAAAAATTTTCTCAAGTTGATTGCTATCAGTATTCCTGAGTGAAGTTACACGATTTTGATGATTTTCACCACTTCCAAGAATATGTACTAGATTGGGAATGGCATTGAGGCAGTGACATGTATTATAGAGAACACAATTTCAGTCCGCACTGAATAACGTATTACTAGCGCAAGCACACTTTGGAAACGACAAAACATATAATATTACAGAAAACACGGCAGTGATTACGTTTTAGTTCTACTTAACTAACTGCAGCTCACATCAATAAACCTAATGCACCATTAAAATTAATAAAAGTACTCCAGACGGAAGTCAAGGGAATGCGAGACCCGAACAAAACCCAAGTGACAGCGACGGTTGATCGTATGTAACTGTAAATACTCTCGTATTCAACCAAGAGAAAGCCTAATGCACCCTACGACGACTAAATATAGAGAAGCTCACGAACTGTTACCAATACTGTAATAACACATCATGCATACATATAAGTTTGAGCAGCAGAATAGAAACGAAATCATTAGCTACGTATACAATGTGGAATGATTTCGGGATTGAGATTGAAATAGTCGAAAGTAAACGGCTTGTTTAAAGGTTTCGAATCCAGTAGCCACGTATACAATGTGGTTAAATGGATTAAGAATAGGCATACCATGTTGTATGCACGCGCCGGATTGATTTGGAATAAGTCGATTCGATTAGCATATTTTACCGGATTGGATTGAGTTTGGCGTTAAAAGACCCGGATCGAGGGATTGAAGAATTCGAAGCACACTTGATTTCTATTCACATATGTGGCGTTCCGATGCGATTTACTTCACTTTAGTAGAACTAGCTGAATTTTATTCGGTTGATCCAGTTGCACCAAAAACCTACTTTGAAGTTTCATTTAAATTTTGTGAACGAGGCTATTGTGGACTGATTGAGGGATTGAGATTGAAGCAATGGAAAGTAAACGGATTGTTCAGATTCACTGTTTCAATCTCATCCGCTTTGAATTCACTTTCAAGTCGCATTCTATACGTAGCTATTGTTTGACTAATCCTAATCCACTTTCAAACCACGATGTAAACGGGGCTATTGTATACTAGGCTATTCTATACGTAGCTATGACTATACTACTGTAAGCGTAGCTATTCTAGAGAAATGAAGCATTTTTCAACTTCTGCACGATTGAGCGAACGAGAGGAGTAGATGTGTAGACGAGGGCAGTGTTGCAAGTATAACAATTATGGGCAACATTTATGGTGCAGACAGTATGTTCCTGAAACATCGGAAGAAACTCACGTATGCAGCGTATCAAAGGTTTTCGATTTGTTTAGCCGAAAATGTATAAGGAATATGTTTGTGGTGTAAATATACACCTTTGTGCAGGCGTAACAAATACAAAACGATAAAATAAATCACTAAATTGAATTTATGCAAAGCATCTAATTTTATTCTTATGTCTCCTCCACACTGTGGCCCATAGTGTAGACAAACGATGGCTTCTAGTGGCCGACAGTGAGTACGTTTATGCCGTAGCCAAATTAGTGAGCTCTGCTTATTTAGCAGCGGTATAAACCACTTTTAAATTAGCCGAGCTTGCTATTTGGGCTACGCTACTTTAGCGCTGCTAAAATTTAGCGCGGCTATAAGTGTGAAGGTAGCAGTGGTATAAACACTATAACAGTCATAAATAGGATTTCTAGTTTCGAGTGACATTCGCAATCTGGAAGCCTTGGTGCAAGGGTGTTTTTGTTCTTAGTATTGAGCTCCTTTCAGATATTACGCCATTTTTGCTTTGGTTAATATGCTGTGCGGTGTAAACGCTACTACTATAGCAGCACCAGTTTGGCAACGCTATTTTAGCTACGGCATAAGCAAGGCCAGTGGCGAAGAATGGAAATGGAGATGACCGATGGCTTTCGGAGCGGTTTTTCACACACACAAAGTGGGCCATCAGGCGCATCCAAAAAATCATGACTGGCCCATCTAGTGGCCCATCTAGTGGCCCAGTGTGTGGAGGTCAATTTGTGATGGTGGCTTCATTGCGACCATTTCAGTGACCGATGATGGCCCACACACACCTTAGCCATTTATTAAACGTTTGGCCACTTTTTTAATTACAGCTAGTATTAAAAATATCCCCACGCACCCACGCACACTGTACGTGTAAATTGTAAATATTTCTATTCTTGGGGCCCTGTTAAGAAATTACGTACGTGCACCTTATACATTTGCTTGAAAAGAATCGAATAATAGGAACCACCTACCCTTTGTACCTAACAGATAAATTTATTGTAGAAGATGTGCCTGTGCATGTAAGATACTAATATAAATCTTTAAAATCAGCTGAAGTACTTGTACAGAAGATTAGTTCATCAACGATGTCCTAGGGAATTAGTTACTAATCCGAGAGAAAGTATGATCAAAAAAAGTTTCTTTGTATCGTAAACAGAAAGTCCTTTCTAATCAATTTTTTACGGAATGGCCACTAGTTTAAAAGATTCTAATCTTTACACTAGTACTTACCAACCGTGTGTGTTGTGTTTATTGTATTTTTCATTCTGTATTTTGGTGAAAGACGGAAGGGATGGGAGTAAGAGGATATGTTTAAACATTGGCTGTCTCCCGAGTGACTTGTTTGAAAAGTAATCCGAATTGATACCTTAACGGCGAAGAAATCTGCAAACTATTCTGAAAGATCTTCATTTTTAAATTTTGCTGAGCATGTATCAATTTCAATTTGAGATCACCCGCAGGATCTCTGCAAAAACCATTTTTCCAGATTACAATACCATTAAAGACCTCAAGTTACTTAGGGCACAATGTTCAGACTCCAAGGGAGGAAAAAATTACAACGGATCTTGTACAGCAAAGACATCATTTTTCCAATACGTTGACCGATAAGATTAATCATACGGAAAAATTAGTAAAATCTACAGAAATGTTGAAGTTTTACATCGTTAGACCACATTGAATGAGAGATGTAACAAATTCAATATAAAAGTAACAAACTCGCTTACCATTTGTAAACACCAAAGTGGAAATAAACCATTCCCAGACCGTAAAGAAACGCTTGATCTTTCCAATAATCGGGCTGCAATTCGAAATATTTTTGGTATGCCGATAGAGCTGAAAATGACAATCAAATTTTACACTTTTTCGATAGAATATCTTAGGTCGAAACTAACCTTTGGCGTAGTCCTCCAACAACAAATGGAAATGCCCCAACTTACAATAGGATCTGGGGTCTATGTTAATTTCTCTATCATTTTCTGTACGACGACCGTGGAATGTTCTAGGCTCCATCTCAACATCTTCAATTTTAATTGTGGAAGGCTCAACTTTTATTGCGCCATTCACTGAATTTTTCGAACTCATCATGCAATTGTTTGCCGCAATGGGATGACCGTAAACATCCATTTCATCATCTTCTAATTCGGTTTTAATTTTGAATTCCTCAACTTCTGACACAGTTTTAGCTCCTGCTTTGGAAGATGCATTTTCGCAGTGTTCATTTGAATTTAAATTGGGACTTAGTTTCGATGCTAAGCTATTCTGTGAAGCAGACGGAGACCGGTCTTTTTGCTCTTCTTGCCGTTGAACTTGAATCAGCATACGTTCTAAATACTTCACTGCTTTGGTTACTAGTGCACGTTTTTTAGAGTGCACTGGAGCAGTTAGCTTCAAAAATCCAAACTGTCGGCTGAAATCGAAGGCAAAGTTAGATCATTTATATTTTACAATAATCAATTTATATTTTTCAATGTGCTCCTACTTAATGTGGTAGTTACAATCAACAGTGGCCCATTCTAAATGTACGACCAAGTCAGACCGCCAAAGGGTCGAATCAAGCAAAGCATCGGAACAAAAGTTCTGCCCGAAGTGCGTCCATGTCGAATCGGCAATACAAAATAATTGTAAGCGAAACCATACAGCAGCAGCCGAAATCATGAGCTCTTCCGATTCGGAGGAACATTTTTACGTCTCAAACTTCGAAAATTTTATACTCTAATGTGGTAATTTTAACTCACTGGTCTGACCGCCGCTAACAATCTAATTGTTCCTTTTTATACCCAGTCGTCTAGTATTTAAGCAGACAGTTTGACCAAATACCATGATCTTGCCACGGTACTCCAACACAAGAGCATAGATCTTCGTTTCGAAATGATGAGCGAATCGAGATACCGACTTATATCGTTGCATGGGTATCACAACATGGGTTAGTGCAAATGCTGTATACGTATACCGTTTATTTGCGCTAAAACATTCGCTGTGACGTTATCAGAGTCTCATCCCTCACACTACAATTATGACAATCGTATTTTCTAATTCGAATATATTGGCTTTAACAATTTTTACAACCGATTTGTTTGAATGAGTTCACAGAATAATAAACAAGAACATACCTGTCGAGTTCAGACAGCACATGCAAATCTGCGGTTGTCAGATAAATATCATCGTAATCTGCTTCCATTATATTATTTAATTCTGCAGCCTGAACTGCGTTTGCTGAGCGTGAACACGAATCAGGATATTTCTCTTCTTGAGGTAGTTTCCAAATCTGAAAGTTGGCGAATGCTCATTCCACTTGCGCACAAGACTATTCTTTCGATCATTCCTCATAGATATAGAAGAAATTGGATAAGCAATATAATCCCATAGAGATATAAAACCTTAGAGTAGCGGTATCCCTGTAAACGCATGTAGGCAAAGTCACAGCGTAAGCGTGCGTTCACACTGCGCGAAACTGTTTCTCGAAACAGCGTTCCGACGATGCTCGCGAAACTGTTTGCGCACCCTTGGTGATCACACTGCGCGCAACGTAAGTGTGAAACTGACGAGCCATTAGTTAGGGTGAAACCAATACGCCATCAAGTTCGTTAGAAGTACCTGCGAGTATTGCTCCCACATTTGTTGAAATGCCATTTAGAAGGAAGCTCAAAAACAAATATCTTTTGTACATATTGATCACCCAGATGCAATTTTCCTAATTTGTTTCGCATGAAACATATATGCACGTTCACACTACGAGAAACAATTGCGCCGAGTCCCTTTGATGCGCGCGCAAAAGCCGACAACGATGCGGCTCGCTAAGAACTAGTTTCGCGAAACAAGTTTGACGTTTCGGACCAAGTTCAAATGACGCGAAACAACTTCCCGAAACAGTTGGCGGAAGCATTTTAGCCAGTGAGATAGTAGAAACGGAGTGGATAGGGACGGTATAACTTTCCACCATTAGCCCCCTCGATTCTTTCGCGCACAATACAAGTTTAAGCAGATATACCCATGATTGTCAAATTGGAGGGGAACTCTGGGATTTGACAGTGAAGAGATAAAAATTTACTACCATCCCCTTCAATGTATTTCTTATGGCCATGGCCACTCCATTTCTACTATCTTAGTGATTTTAGCGCAGTGTGAACGCACGCTAACGTTGAAAATGTCAATTTGGCTACACTATCGCCTGTCCAAATATCTTCTAGGTCGTTGTTTCATGCACAGAGATAAAATAGTGGAGTGGCCCATGTAAAATGACTGCTTTGCATCTACCCAATGCCTCCTAGAAGCACGGGCCGTAATGCAGAATGATGACGTCAGAGTTTGCGGGAAAAATGTCGCGAAAAACACACGTATTCTTAAGGGACGTCCGCGGAAAAATGCTAATTGTACAGGTTGTGTTAAACTGATTGAAGTGAAAACAAAGTGAGATCCGCAGAACAGTGCTAGTGAACAGCTGAAACACAAATTAATGCGGTGCGTGCGGTATAATTGGAAAAATTCGCTACGAAATGTTTATCGGTTGGTGTTAGGTTATGTGATGTTTCGTGTCGATTTACTGTCGATCAAATTAATTGGTACAAAATGAAAGTTACGACTGAATATTATTATTACAACGCGTCTACGCACAAAAAACTAACGTATTAATCATATTTTAGCTTAAAAACCGCAAGTGAAATCTCCATGTACATCGGCACTGTCTCGTGGAAATGTCAAAACTACCCGAATAACTGACGTCATAGCTAAAACGATTACGTAGCATGACGGCCCGTACTTCTAGGAGGCATTGATCTACCCCTAAATCTCGTCTATCCACTTGACAACATATTCTCCACGTGGTGAACATATGGCATTAAAGTCCAAATGAGATAAACTTTCAAGAGGGAAACAAAACATCAACAATAGGCAGCTATAACATCGCATTCCCCTTACCTTATAGTTTCGCCTCCTCCAAGATATTTGAAATGTGAAGGACCACTCCATTGTCTACTATCTCCATTGTCTCATGTTATGATTATGTCACAACTTATCCATTATTTCCTAGTTCGTTGGGTTAGGTGGGTCTCGTTCGTTAGTCTTGTAATTTTATGTTGTGTTTATTTTGTGATTTCACGAATGTTATGATAAAGAACAGTCCCAGAAAAAGCGTTATTGGCTCAGATTTCGGGAGGTTCGTCCCAATTTTTGAAATGTAGAGTGCGTATCTGTGTAACTGCGTGCGGATAAGCTTGTGAATCATAGCCGATGCGTGACAACGGAACAGGAAGCCAAAGCGCTGCCTAGTACATTATTTCTTATTGGGAAAATCTTCATGTAGCCAACGCTGGCGCCAGCGTATTAGCTACGGTCAGGTATAAAGGCGGAACTATAATAGACTTAAGTGATCGATGAATATGAACGAAAAGTTCACTCAATTGGTGTCGATTGTTTAATTGGATTGGTTAAAACTTGACGAAACCGACCAAGAAGTACAATCTGGTCAAGTCCATTGGTTTCTATGTATTCGAACATCGACTTAAGTCAATTTAAGCTTACTTGATTCCATTATAGTTCAGCCTTAAGGAGTTAACTCGTAGCCCAATTTAATAACAGTCGAAGTTTAATTGTCAACAAATGTGTTGAGAATAATGCATAATGAACCTTTTTTCAAAGATTTATTAATTACTTTTTTATGCCGCCTACACTCCACAGTCACAATATGCAAGGTCCATGTGCATCTAATAATCTCACTCATAGTAGTTTGCCTTAGTACTTCCCAGATATTTGGTGGATTTGTATAAGCGATACTACAGTGACAGTGAATTATTAATTTGTTAACTTCATTTAATGCATATCCATTGTCAAGACATGTGTATTTTGTTCCGACAGAATTTTCCAAATCAATTTTCCACGTTCAAAATAAATCATTTTCTGTCTCTCAATCAGCTCATTAGTTTGCTTCGATGTTTGGCTCCATAATAAAACTCCCTATGGAACAATTGAAAGAATATAAAAATTGTGAAGCATGTTTACATATGTATAGTTTTTATGGGTAAAAATTCGAGCGTTTTCTGTGTTCCTATCAGTGACGGTTCGTGACATAAATATTTGGGTCGGCGGAAAAAGAAGCTCTAATGTGTCAACTTAATTTTTTGGTGCTTAGTGTTAAAAAAATTATTGTACTCATATTTCGGTACGAAAAATAATATCTAATCTTCGTACGAAACCAACAAATTAAATCGTACAGCAAGAACCACGAGGGAGTCTAGAGCATTCTCGCCAGAAAGGGCAACGAATGGACACGAGAGTATTGGTATGCTCGGTAAAAATGAAACCACTAAAGAGCATTAGAAACCATCATGAACCCTAAAAAAGAAAAGTCTTCTCGGACTTTCGCCCAATAAGAAGGCCAAAAGATTTAAGTTTTAACAATTCATCTTATTCTACCTACGAACTCTTATGAAATGAGAAATATTTTTGAATATCCTGATCCTTTCCGTTCCTACTTTTCACAAATTATGATCGTTTGCAGAGCTCCCGGTCGTAAATTTAACAAATTCATGAGTAAAACGGTACAAGCCGCACTTATGTAAAACAACTATTTTTACATTTGCATTAGAGGTTTGGTAGTCGTGATATAAAAAAAACAAACGTCGTCTCTATTTCATTACGTTATGTACAGATCTAAAGAAAAATATGACGTCATATCCTTCTTACGACTGACATAGTCAGAATTGTGTATAACACGTGTATTCAAGACGATTTATTGCGAAGGTGCATTTTGCATATCGTTCTCAGAACGACTTAAGTTTCAATTATGTATAATACAAGCATATGATGCGATTTTTTTCCTGTGTTTACTTATCCAAATAACGAGTTGGACGAAAACATCTTTTAACTAAAACAAATACAAAAAAATATTTATAGTCAACACTCCGTTCCTTCGAAGTCCATGCAAAAATGATACTATCTCCCGATATTATGGCTTAAGATTCCCAACTGGGTTTAAATAATGTGTACTTTACGTTCAAGCTTTCACTATTCTTAATATAAAGATTCATGTCTAAATCATCGTAGTCTTTGAACGAAATTTCAGTTGTCAAGTTACATAATTTCTTGTCTAGACAGGTTCTGCCTTTGCACACCCTATAACTCTTTCAGCATGCAACTGAAATTTAACTTAAAACTACTCCAAAAAGCCCAGTAATCATCCAACTTAATGTCAAAATTTGTACCAAAACAACCTCGTTAAATCGCTTTGCGTGAAAAATAGCTTCAAACTACATACTGTGAGAGTCAAAAGTGATGGCACACTTAGAAATTTCATTTTTGAACTAACATATTTTCCTAACTGTAAGGTATAGAAAACAGTTGAATGTCTCAAATCAAAGTTTTTTTTTGTTCCGAAGAAATTATAATCATTTCATTGCAATGCATGCTGTACTTATCTTTTTATATGCAAAAACATTGTAAGAGTGTTATTTTTATCAGTCAAAAGTAATGGCACCATTTTTTTTGTCATTTGAAAAATAACAGTTAAACTTAAAACTAGAATTTTGTTTCGGCCTCTTTTGCTTTTATCATACCTTCAGGTGTGTTGGCTCTAAAGCTAGCGGTTCTTTTTTGGTTAAACTAGTGATTGCTGTGAAGTATTTGAGTCGTGTTCAGTATTAAGTATATTTCAGAAAAATGAGGAATGAAACTCGGAGATAAGAAAAATAACTTTAAATTTATAGCAAGAGGGCAAGACCTACCGCGAAATTGGAAAAATAGTCAAAATACATACACTATTCGGCAGTCAGAAATATAATTGCGAAGTTCAAATCTTGTAGAAAATTAGAACATTTTCCATGTTCTTGTCCACCCAACAAATTGGAATCCGCGCAAGTAAAAGAAATCATCAAAGAAGTAAAGGCTAATCCAAGATCAAGTGAAGTGAAAATTGCAGAAAACATCACCCGTGAGACAGCGAAGTTAGTAAGTGCATCTATGGTTCGTAGGACACTGAATTCAAATGATTTACATGAACGAGCACCAAGGAAGAAGCCTTTCATATCGGACACGAACAAACGGAATACAAAATACAAAAACTCTGGAGTTGAGTCCTGGAAAACTGTACTCTTCACTGATGAAAGCAAATTCGAAATTTTCGGGTATAAAAAATCTACGAAAATATGGCTTACTAAAAATTCCGAATTTGAAGAAAAAAACATCACATCTACATTCAAGCATGGTGGAGGGTCGGGAATGGTATGGGGGTGTATGGCGGAGACAGGACTCGGGAATCTCGTATTCATTGATAGTACAATGAACAAAGAGCAATACCGCAAAATTTTGTGAGACAATTTGACTCCCAGTGTTCAAATAAGCGATTATATATATATATATATATATATATATATATATATATATATATATATATATATATATATATATATAAATATATATATATATATATATATATATATATATATATATAAATAAATAAATATATATATATATATATATATATATATATATATATATATACATATATATATATATATATATATATATATATATATATATATATATATATATATATATATATATATATATATATATATATACATTGGGGCCCGGTAGCTCTGTTCACTAAGGCGTCAGGCCGAAAAGTGGCGTGTTACGGGGCCTGCGGGTTCGAATCCCGCCAGTGCCATGGCTGTAAGTGTGAATGCGTGTGATTGTCCATGAGGGTGGCAAATGGGCTCAAACTGGTGGCCTAGTGCTGGCCGCGTTCCCGGCAGCCCTCTTCACTAATCTAACCTAACCTATATATATACATATATATATACATATATATATATATATATATATATATATATATATATATATATATATATATATATATATATATATATATATATATATTCATGTATATATATATATATATATATATATATATATATATATATATATATATATATATATTCATGTATATATATACATATATATATATATATATATATATATATATATATATATATATATATATATATATTCATGTATATATATATACATATATATATATATATATATATATATATATATATATATATATATATATATATATATATATATATATATGTATGTATATAGAAATATGAATTTTTGGCCAAAGTGATTTTAATACTAATCTTCTTCTTCGAATGTTAGTAAAAAGTTGCCGAATACTACACATGTTGAGAAAATGTTTTCCTTTCTTACGTCTAATTATTCGATTAGCTACTCTCCAAAGATCATATTTTTCTTTCTTTATTCTTCTTTCTTTCTTTTTATTTCTGTGTTGCCGGGCTGTATATCCCACTACTTTTTCAGCTGCTGCATTCAGTCCAGACTTCGTTGATAGACGTGATGTTAGGCGTGGAAGCTAGTTCAATTTCCAGAGTAGATGTATACTCGGCTTCCACCGTCTTGTTTCACATCTTGTCGACATCGAACTTGGGCCTTGAACTTGCTCTGGCTTCATACGAGAGTGATATTCGACATCGATATCGAGCCTTTACTAAGTATTGGTCAGAGTCGCAGTTGGTCCCACGGAAAGATCGCACACCCAAAATACAAGAGTCCCACCTTTTCTGAATTAGAATATGATGGATCTGATAAAAGGTGCGACCGTCCGGGGATACCCATGTCATTTTGTGTATGTCGCGATGCGGGAAACACATGGAACTTCCGATGAGGTTTCTACTGCTCGACAATTGGTCCAATATTATGGTTGGATAAAATTCGCAATTGATAAAATAAAATTGTAAATAAATTACTGTCAAAACTATCGTTGACGCTTACAATTTTTGCATTCCTGCATCATCTTAAGTAAACAAGTCTATCCTACCCTGAAGAATTTCTAGATATGATTTCCTCAGTAGAGGTATTTACGCCCAAATCCATTATAGTCCAGGGAAATTTGACATGGTGCTTCGAAAAAATGAGGGGAAAGCTGGATTTTGGTGTGAACCTTGGTACTGCCGTGCTGAACAAAATATCAAAAGTCTCCATCGATCCGAGTACTGCGTTACTTTTTATATGGGGTCAAAGGTAACCAAAAGTGACCTTTTGCAAATATCTCAGTAACGGTCACCTTTACAGAAAAACAATGTATGATGAATTTGTAGCTTAAAAAATTTTTTTCTTGTAACGATAACCGTTTTTGAGATATATTGATCTTAACAGTTATAACAAACAGAATGCACTCTCTCAACGGCATGTTTATATTATCCGACTTTGATTACGACTTGGAATATTTGTGAGCTTATTTTTCTATGTTTCAGAGGCCCATAAAAACAAAAATATAAACGAATATATCTACTACACTCCAGCATGAATGGAGAAAAGTGTTATAATCCTTTTTCAGAAATTTTGAAGATAATGTCAATAACAATTGGAGTCGTCGGCGTTGATAAAATAAATTGTCACAATGCTTATAAAGTTGGTCTCATCTCCATTAAAAAAATGACTGCTCAAAAATCGGATAACATTAAACTAAAAAGTGCTGATAGAGTGCTTCCTCTTTTAACATTGTCCAGTTCTATGAAAATTCAGAATTAGCAAGCACCTATTGATCCTTTATTTCTATTTCAACGCATAAGTACAAAAAGATTTGATACTCAACTTCAAGAACTTTTGGAGTATGGACTAGCGTACAAACCAAAAGTCGGTTATTTATAAATGCTTTTAATCGGTAAATGTTGAATTAGATACCACAAATGTAAAATATATTATTGACGGTGGGATTTTTATTACATCGTGCTATATGGAATAAAAAAGAAACATTTGATGCAAGTTTTAACACTTGTGTTAATTACGGTCATAATGTCGTAATTGTATTCGATGGCTATAACGACAATCAAAAAAAATATCAAAGCTGCAGAGCAACGTCGTCGAGATGCAAAGAACTCTTTATCCAATAATGTTCTCTTTATCGGTCCCATGATTGTTCCAACAAGTCAAGAACAATTTCTTGCGAATGCCAACAAGTATCGATTAATTTCTATGATGTATCAAACATTTGAACCTGCTAATATCAGTGTAAAACAAGCTCAAAATAATGCTGATGTTCTCATCATTGAAACCGGAATCGAAGAATCCGCTAAAAGAACTTGTATTGTTGTGGGTGAAGACATAGACTTGTTAGTAATATTGATTGCACGAGCTCCTGCTGATAAAACCATCTTTTTTTTTTAAACTTGAAAGATCAAAAATAGAAACAAAAATGTCTTCTTCACAAAGTTTGAACCCATATCCAAAGTGTCAAGCTCATATTTTATTTTTGCATGCAATGACAGGTTGTGATACTACTTCAGCAATTTTTAAGAAAGAATATTTAATGTTTTAAAATTATTTGAAAGAAAGGAGGAGTTAATAAATTACGCTGAAATTTTTAGTAAGATAGAGTGTTCCCCAGAGGTAGCCTTCAACAATTGAACTCGTTTTCTCCTGGCTATATATCAAGCTCCAGCACAAGAAGCATCTATTGATACTCACAGATATTCCACTTATATAAAATCTATACAGCTCAAAAAACCTGTTCAACTATCTATTATTCCGCCAACATCTAGTGCTGCTCGGCAGCATTTACATCGGATCTATTGACAAGTTCAAATATGGTTAGATAACGAGCTCATTCTTGATGATTGGGTATAGAAGTTCAGGCATACCATTTCGAAGCCAATTCGTACTCGGCTTCCAACTGCTCCGGAAATTTTGCTAAATACAATTTTATGTAATTGCACCAAGGGCTGCAGCTTAAACTGCGGCTACAGAAAAGTTGCGTTGCATTGTTCACCAGTTTGTGCTAATTGTCATGGTCAGGCGTACTTAAATTTATCACCCGAGATGAATAACACCAATGATAAAGACCCTACTGATGATTTAGATCCACCTTTGTTTCCTGGCTGAATCGATGAAAATACAGGAGACAGCAGAACAAGAAGGTGATGAAGAGGAAAACATAAGTATAGAAATAGTGTCCGAAGAGGAATAATTATTGAAATTAATAACTCCTGTTTAGAATAAACAAAAAAAAAATAATTAACAAATTTATAATAATTTATTGAAAAATAAGCGTTTTGTAGATTAGTCCTACTGGGGATACCACATTAAAAAAACGCACTTAGTACTCTACCTCGAAGGTGGTGCGGAATGGAGTGCACGTTTCATGAGAAATATAAAAGCTACCAGTTTATGAACCAAAATATCTCAAAAATGGTTATCGTTACAATAAAAAATTATGAAATCTTTTTTTAGAAAATTTTATAAGCTACAAATTCGTCATATATTGTTTTTCTGTAGAGGTGACTGTTACTGAGATATTTGCAAAAGGTCACTTTTGGTGACCTTTGACGCGGTATAAAATGTAACGCAGCATTGGGATCGGTGCACGTCAGTATCAAGGTTCACACCAAAATCCAGCTTTCCCTTAACTTTTCTGAACTTTCGCCTTTTTTATGTCGAATTTCATTGGACTATTAGCTTTATCCTCATTCCGTGCACAGTATACCCATTTTTCATGCACTGCGTAACTCAGCTTTCACACTTTTACTAAAGTTGACAACGCATTGCGTTTTCCTTTTCTGATAATTTGTATTCAAGACTGCTCGTAGTAATTATCACTTTTTCAAAACAAAAATCCTATTTTATTTATTCAAAGAAAATTTTACTTCTCAAATTCAGCACATGCTGAAATAGATTCAGCCAACTGAAAATGTACAATAGTGCCTGAAATAAACTAAGTTAATCCCTAATCACATGATTTGGAATATAAATTTGGGCTCATTGGCAACGTAGTGTCACTCTTTGTAATATTGTGCGAAGATCTGCGCGAGATTCCCTTTCCCCATGTAAGTATAAACTATTTAACGCTTCAACTTTCACCATTCCGGCTCTCGTACGCTATTTAGACCACCTTCAATATGCCGTAATTTCAGTACCTGCTATCAACTGTGAAACACCCTTTAGATTACATTTTTTTTGGCGAACCAGTGCAAACAATTTATTTTGGTTGTTTCCTATGACTATGGTTCCAATGATTAATTTGATTTGTCATTATCTAGTTATATATATATATATATATATATATATATATATATATATATATATATATATATATATATATATATATATATATATATATATATATATATATATATATATATATATATATATATCTTGTTTAGAAGGTACAACTGTTTGGAAGTAACTTATGAGTCGCTCCATGCAGACATCTAGGGAAGAATATATGTGTACGACCGCTATCACCCATATACAATCGACAAAACATTATCAAAAATTCCACTTGATAAGATAGCTAGTTGTACTATGTGCTCATTTGTATTCTGACAGTGTAAGTTAATTTTGGTTAGCACCTGCGCAACTCGTTACTATTATTTTAAAGTGAAAGTGGAAATCCGGAAATATTTCTTTCATACTAAAAAGTTATGTTATATATTTAGTGTTGACGATCTATGCGACGTTCAGATTTCACCTTTAAATCAATTACCACTCAATGAGAATGTAAGTAACATTAATTCATTTGGATAAAGGCGTTGCCCAAAAGATATGTTAGCATTTTACCCTATGACTGTTCCCATTAAAGACTTTGAGTCAGCGTTGTATAAATACAATTTGTGGGCTGCTTGCATTCGAAGTGAATTTGAATGAATTTTTACTTGTAAAGCCACATCAATTTACGTGTTTTAATTTTTTTTACAATCAAGACCAATTGCACATCAAAAACACCAGAAACCGTAACCATTATTTCTGGGCATTATAAATTAAACCATATGAAATTAAAAATGACTTGACCTTTTCAAATTAGTTAAACACTGTAAAATTTGTGTATGTGCAAATAAAATCTAGAACCTTTAAGATGTGCTGTGTAATTTCGAGTAATATCCTATTATTTACTCACAAAGTTTTCAGCAAGCATTGAAGAGTGCTTTAATGTACAACGCTACCAAGTGTGATCTTACGACCAACATGTACATATATGCAAATCGTGCATTTCACATATCTCTCATATCTAAAGTAAGTAATAAATCCGTTCTGCAACATATGATTCATTGGGCGCGTAGTGATACCTGCCTCAATATAGAATGTAGATTGCGAGTGCTTGCGCACTGTTTTGGCGATGAAAATCAACCAGCGTTAATGTGCTGTCGGACTTAGCTAATAGAGGAGTAGGGAACATTATGAGGGTGGGTCATTAAGTTTGCAAAATGGAGGATAAAAAGTGCAAATAAAGATGCAAACTAATTTTTCTTATTCAATATATTCGCCTGCTACTCTATTATATTTTTCGAATCTTTCAATTAGTTTATGTTTACCTTCGAGGAAAAATGTTTTGTCTTTGTCGGAAAAGGAAGCCGAAACTGCCTGCTTCACTTCTTCATCATTTGAAGAAAACTTCCTCCTACAAAGCTTCTTTTTCAATGTTGGGGAAAGATAATAATCGTTGGGATCCAAGTCAGGGCTGCAGTATGATATAAAATATCGAAACCCACCTTATGCATCGTATCCAACGCAAAACGACTCTTGCGAACAGGCCTGTTGTCGTGCCGAAGGAGGAAACTTTTGGCTAACTTTCATCTTCTTTTTTTCTTTGGTGGCTTCTATCAAACTCTCTAGAATCGAAGCGTAGTATTTTCTGGCTATGCAGAAGCCTTTGTTTTTAAAGTCGAGCAGCAGGATCCTTTCTGTGTCCAAAAAAAAGCGGTGACCATAGCTTTTCCAGCAAACTGTGACTCCTAGAACTTCTTGGGTAGTGGTGTGACTTTTTTGTGCCAGTACATAGAGTCTTGTTTAGACTCGGGTTCATAATAATGAATCCAAGTCTCGTTTCCAGTAACGATTCGACACAATACTCCATCGTCGTCTTCACTATGGGATCCAAAAAGTCGAGACAGTACTTCATACGCTGTCGGTTTTGAGGCGGCGTGAACATTCTTGGCACCCACATTGCGCTGACCTTAGTCATGCCAAGATGATCGTGAAGAATATTTAAAATGGTTGTATTTGATTCTGCAAACATATCTGCGAGCTGTTTCTTCTTTAGTCTAGTATCTTCCAAAATCACTTTTTCGACTTTTTGAACAATTTGCGGAGTGTTCATTTCAATTGATCGCCTTCAAGTGAGGCCCTTCTTTATTTAAAAGCATTGTGCCACTTGTGAATCATCACTTACAAATATCTTAATTAACTACATCGAGATCAATGCCATAGTGGTCAAACTTACATCTAAATATATTACATGTACATATATGTGTATGTATGTACTAAATGCTGTATCAGGCTGCGTCATACAGCATGTATATGTATATCCTAAATGCATTATAGGGCTGCATAGCTACATACCCTTGTCGTAGAATGTAAAAAAAATGTTTTATCAGGTACAAGATAATACTGTTACTTCTTTGTCACTGATTCTTTTGGTTGCTGGTCATGGACAAGATTACGACAATGGGTGGTCGCTGTTCGGCGGTGCATCCTACGACTTCATGTACGGTAGACCGGCGAATTATGGAAAAATAGTCGAGTACATGAAGTGTATTGATTTTTTCTTTTCATTGTATAAGAGATATAAAAGACAAAGTTGAGAATACTTTTTATAATTTTACTGTAAATTAATCCCAATGATCATTTGTCATAAATGATCATTTAAGTGCTATGTGTCACACTTTAATTCTGATTAAACACCGTTAAATTAGAAAATTAAAAATCATTTAAACATAGCTTGATGATCGTTTAACTTTAGTCGTTTATCCTTAAATGAGCTCACAATCAAACTGCGCGAAATTATACATAATCTCTTTGCAAAAAGTCAAATATTTAAAGAATTTAAACGTAGTTCTTGCGCGATTTGCACTCCAGGCTCATTAATTAGAGCATAAAAGGGTTAACATACACTTCAAGCACTTTCAATTTCTCCAATCAGCAATTTAAGTGTGCGTCTGTCTAGACCTGTAACATCCATTAAACCCATTAGAATTCTCATTAACAGATAGATTTGGACACAACCAAAAACAGTACTCTTCATTCGCCTAAAAAACCGGTTAATTTGGGATGTTTTGTAGGAGTGTTTGCATCCTATGACGTCATGAGTAGGTGCGGTCATGATCATGTCGTAACCTTTAGTACTTGATTCATGGTTACTAGTACTTTTTATGACTTGATCATGCATACAACTGCATCCTCAAACGAATCATTCGAATTGTATGCCTGTGCTCTGTACGCGTATCATACCAAGATATGGGCTGTGACAAGAATTTTCTGTATCAGGTACAAGGTGATACTGTTGCTTTTGTCACATATACTTTTTGAACCAACAACGACAGGGCGACTAGAGTAGCTTTCATACAACCGCGCCATTCAAATCGTTCGCTTGCTATGTACGCGTCTTTTTCGCACCTCAAGATGCATGACATACGAATTACACGTACGTGAGAACTACAAATATTGTTCGACTTTGATTTGACTAGGCGTGAATGAATGTACCTCGTATTATGGCTTTTACTAAAAATACCGCATACATTTGGGTTGAATCAATTTCTTATATCAGTGACAAAGTATCAGAATGATACAATACGACTCGTCTCGAGCCTAGAGCTTGCAGCTGCTAGATAGCTTCATTCACAAATTTTTCAATCCATGAATGTCAGTTCCACGTCTCACTTTACCCCTGATCTAACTCAGGTATCTATTCGGAGCTAGATGAACTCAAAGAGACCCGACAAACTAGAATCTAAAGTTCTACCTACTATGCTAGACAAGCTTCAAACAACTAAAGTGAAGACAATATTCTAGGGCACTGCGGACGAAGCAGAAAAATAAAACGTCTGGTGTCTCTTTTCGAAAAAGGAAACAACAATTCGGAAAATTTTGGGATCATGAGCGTCCGTAAGTCAGGGTGCGGCATGCAGGGGTATAAGACCATTGATGAATAGAAGGAACAGGAAACAATAAGGGATTCTTGTGGAGTGGGAAAATGAGTGCAGAAGAGGTGCTTGTAGGTACGTAAGCTGAAGTGGCCGCCGATCGACAGAGGCCTATGTTGTGTACAACAGGTGACAAACGTCAAACTGACAATGTCAGCCACCAGTTGTACTTGTCGATAGCAACGACAACCCCTCTAAGCAGTCAAAACGCGAAACCGCATAAAAGCATTTAGTTAAATCGTATTTTTAAATTTGAAATATGTCCATATGCTCATGGATTCAACAAAATGTCTAAGTATATATAGGAGATGAGATATTCAATAAAGCCAGTCGGTTTTGGTAAGCTAATCTCGCTCGGCGACCTAATAGACAAATACAGCATCAAATAATTTGCTTCATTCCTTCATGGTACACTTATTCCATGCTTGCAAAGCAGCGGTTAAATTCGCCAACTTATAAATTTAATGGAAGTTAACCCATCTCACCTGCCGACAGACACACCTACGCACAAGAGAGGCCCGTTGTGATTCCACAATAATTTATGACTCTCTCCTAATCACTGAAATCAGGAAACCATCTGCTTCCTTTGACGAACCGCACTATCGCCTTTAAATTGACCGAGGACAGTTCGGTCACATTTGAGAGAAAGGGTGCACCGAATGCCGCCACCCTTCTCCTTGCCAAAGCCGGGCACTGGCACATGAGATGGAGGATGTATTCCTCCTCGTTCTTAGAGCCACAACTCTGACAGAAGTCGTTGAACCCTGCGCCCAATCGTTGCGCATGCCGTCCTATGTGGCAGTGACGTGTAAAATCGCCCACAGTGCAACGCAGAGCGCTTCGAGATAAGCCTAATAGCTGCCTGGTGCGATGCGCATCCATGAATGCCCAAGAGTGTCTTGTTGTCGCACAGAATGATTCATCTATCCAGGACTTCCTAGCGTTCTGATGGTCAATTGCCTGATGGCCAATTGGACCGATGTTATTGGTATACCTATTGAGAAGAAGCATGAGACCTCCGGTAGCAAGGTACCAAGCCTAGCCAGTTAATCAGCCTCACAGTTGCCCTGAAAACCCTTATGTCCAGGTACCCAAATCAATTGAACAGCCGAATGTCTCGATATCTCCCTAAGAGATGCACGGCATTCAGCAACAATCATGGGCACTGTACCAGGACCAGCAAGGGGCTTAATAACCGCTTGACTATCTGTGAAAATATCAATATTGACCCCGAATATTCGATTACACAGAAGCCAGCTAATTGCCTGAAAAATAGCCACAACCTCCGCCTGAAATACACTACAGTGATCTGGTAGACGGAGGGACTGCTTGAGATTCAGCTCATCTGAGTATACACCACTTCCGACTCTATTGTTTAGCTTTGAGCCATCGGTGTACTTATGGATAAATAAGCCCAATTTTGAGGGTGACACCAACACGCCATTCATCTCTACCAGTAATACGAGTTGTGAACTCCAAATCTGGCAGAAAGCGCGGAGCGATGTAGTCAACACCCGCTGGAGCGGAAACTCCCTCGCCCAAAATCCTCGCATGGCCGGACACTAAGAAGTTCGCTGTAGTGGCCCGCGATCAAGACGGCAACCTCACTTTCGTACATTTTCATATTTTTATGTTGTTCTTCGGCTTTCGGACGGCCTTTACTTAATGGTATACCACTAAACTTGTGCTCACATCAAAGAAGCAGACAAGAGGTGACTAGGACTTGGCCCCATGTATAGATGTGTACAATGTCCTCCTTGAGCCATGCCGCGTGATGCTACTGGAATCGTGCTCTATGGACAATTAGCAGCTACTTTCAATGCAGATTTCATAGAAGTGTTCAGGCCCCCCTGCGGCATTTCTTTGCGGCTTAATTCTGACTAAGTTTAAACGAGCAATTGAATCTTCTAGTTAATCCTCAAGCTATTATTCGTATAGAAATTTTAATTTGGAAAACTCTACAAATATAAAAATAAATATATTTCAGATAAAAACAAATCGTTGTCCATCATAATCATCAAAAATAACTAGTAAAAATGTTGAAGTTCATCCGTGGAAGAGGACAGCAAACGTCTATTGAGCGGCAGAAAATTCAAAACGAATTGTTTGCATATTCAAAAGTAAGTGAGACAAACAAACTACACACCAATCAGCATATTTGTAAGTTTAGTCATAAGCTGCGTAAGATGTAAACAAATAAATTTGATTACTTTAACGAATTAATCCACAATTTTTATATATTACATTCTTAAAAATCGGTTGGCAAATTTAGAAAATTTACTAAAAAAAAGTCATTGCTTTTAAATTGCAAGAAATTCCAAGCTACAGTTCTCAACTTTTCCCTTACAATTTTAATTGCACTTCATATTGTTTGAAGATGCTGGAAATCTTTAAATTGACATTCTCCGGAATGTGAATGAATTTGGCAATCCTTCTTAGCAAATTTTCAACAAAATCTACAACAATGTAATAATGTCCATTTTAATGATTTTTTTATTGTAGACTATAGTCGGCTTTTATCTTCTTTGATCAGTTATAGATAGTTTTAGATAGAATTTGATGTTATCTTTATGTCTTGACATGCGAGTTTAAAAATATTCCAAACAATAATTTTAATAGACCGAAATGAAACATTTGAATAAACTTTAATAAAACACACTACGTTCGTAAAAAAATATTATAAAATGATATATTTTTCAAGTATTTTTTTTCTCTCTATAAACTGTACTGCTGGAAGAATAGCATTCAAGGTCGATTTTAAATGTTTATCTGCGAAAATTGATTACGACTTTGAGGGGAATCATTCGTTACAGAGTTGGCGCTTGGCCGCGGGTGAAACGAGTAACATTCAACTCTTCAACCGTATAACATTGCTTTGTATACGATGACATAATTCAGAAAGGAGGTAATTATGAGTTTGATGTCAGAATTGATAATGATCATGATAATGGTGACGCTCCTACATTAAACAACAAATGATTGAAAAATTCATCCTCCTTGCATCCCCATTCATTCTAGTTTCAATTTAGACTTGGTTAAATAGCAATTTAATACGCAGGTCGAAATTCTCGACCGCCTCCGGTTGATTGGTTGGCTAGATTGAGGCTTAATGTGTATTCAGAGTAAGGTCGGACTTGCTAATCATGCGTAATAATATTTAGATGTAGCCCGAACTTTTCATTCATCATCGCTGCATCATAAGAAAGGTTCCCCCACTGTCGTCTGCCATAAAATCAGCCAGAAATCAGGCTCTTTTTCGCTTATTCGAGCCTGGAGCCCAGTCCACCGGAGTCTACCTAGGTTTATTTTTTTTATTTTAATATGTTTCTTGGTAGATTACGTATAACTCATGATTATAGCCTTTCCCTACATAAAGATGAAATTCAGCTCATAAAAATATACAAATTGCATGTCCCATTCGCTCCTTTAAATTCTGCTTGCTCATTTTTTTGTTTAGGGTTCCAAACTTTCTTCAAAATTTCTAAATGTTTGTTTTTTTTTTAAACTAATACTAGTGCTAAGCAAGTTACATCCTAAAAATATCGGTTAAATAGTAGTTCATAGGTTTAAATAATCAGGTTATAAAAAAAATTGGCTTATTTTAGATTTAGATCTTTAGCGGTTTTGTTGCGTCCTAGCGTTTAAAATATTACTGTTACCTGTTTTCAGCTATATTACAAATGTTTTTGCATCGATTTATTTTAGAGTGTTCAACATGGCTTCCCACACAAACCTTCGGCATTGGCTTATGATCCTAAATTGAAACTGTTAGCTATTGGAACGCACACTGGTGTGGTGAAGGTAAGAGAGTTGTATGTTACAATTGTTAATGCTAATGTATCAAATTAGATTGTGGGGCGTCCGGGTGTTGAGTTTTATGGTCAACACACATCCGATACCGCAAACGCTGCGGATTGTTCTATCCAACTTTTGAAATGGATTACGGGAACTGGCCGAATTCTATCTTTAACAGTTTCGAATCTGCTCATTCTTTGGGAGCCGCATGGAACGCTTCTCGATCGTTTACAGACTTTGCCCTTGGATGGCAAATTGAAGAAAGTTTCGTCGTTATGTTGTTCTTTATCAAAAAATATTGTTTGGATCGGTACGGAAGGAGGCAATGTCTACCAATTTGATTTGACATCGTTTTCGATAAAAGAACAGGTTATATACCACGATATTGTCCTAGAGAATGTTCCAGAGACATATCGACTAAATCCAGGGGCAATCGAATCAATTGAGCAATTGCCGAATTCATGGAATAGTTTGCTTATTGCCTACAACCGTGGACTGTGTATCCTTTGGGATGTGGAGAAGAAATGCTTACTAAGATCTTACGTGTCTCTTGGGCATGGTCAGAGTATCGGCCTATATTTGGATCCAAACGGTTTAGAATTTACGTGGTATCATGCAGACGGCTCGTTTGCTACATGGAGTGTGGTAGACCCCGATCCGCCAGAAAATCAAAATTTCGTGCCATATGGTCCAGATCCATGTAAAAGTATCGATTGTTTAGTGAAAGGATTTACACAGTATGCAAATCAATACAAATGTGGTATTAGTTCATTTTTCATGAACATCTCTTTTTTCAGACAATATGAAGTTGTAATATTTTCTGGAGGTATGCCGCGATCAACCTACGGAGATCGGCATTGCGTATCGCTTCTTTATAATAATACTCCAAATATCTGCCTGGACTTCAGTTCCAAAGTAATCGACTTCGTGGTTATTTATAGTGACCCTGATCCAGCACAATTGGAAGTTCTCATAGTGCTGCTAGAGGAAGAAATATGTGCCTTCGATTTGACCCAACCATCGTTGCCTCCGATGAAGAAACCATACTTACACTCCATTCATGCCTCAGCCGTTACATGTAATTATATGGTTTCAGATGTCGACACTGATATATATGAAAAAATTGTTGATGCCGGTCTTAAACAAAATAAAAATCTAAGCGATCGAGAATGGCCTATCACAGGGGGATTTTTGGCTGAAAAAACTGAAGATCCCGTAAAATATGAAATTTTGATAACCGGCCATGAAGATGGATCTGTGAAATTTTGGGATTGCACGTACGTCGTCATGCAGCCAATATTCCAATTAAAAACCGGAAATTTCTTCATGTAAGTACGATTTATATATCTAGTGTTTAATGAATTGTAGACTGGCCAAAGGAAATAGAGGTCCTATGGTTACATTTCTTATCCACTCAAAATAAACCTTTATCGTCTTCCCGATACCGTATTGGTTTCCTAAATACTTTGTTTAGATATTTTGCTTATTTATTTGCCAAACAAGGCATCATACACAATAGGAAAAAAAACATTAACAATTCCTTATAACTAAAAAATACAAATTGTCCCACATCTGGACGCGCATAAAAAAAATTACCACAATTTTATAGCAGTTACTTTACTTTACTATATTTTTATTTTAATTTAGGCTAGTTTAGGATGCTGATAGGAACTTGGATATATTTGAAAGTGAATTTAGAGATCCCCAAAGAGTAGTGGCTGCTTATAGAATTGAATATCCTACAACACATGTTTATGGACTTATTATAAGCATACGTAGTGTGGTGATTGCGCTTCTTGAGCAGAGTTGCATACCTAGCGCGTCTTGGTCGGGCATTGAAAGTAATTTTGATAGAAAGATCATCAACATTAACTGTGCCATCTATAATATCAAAAGTTAGGCAAGCGCTTAACAGTGTTCTGCTAGAAGAGGGAGACATTCGATTTAGAAGGCTCAGTCTGTATTTGTAAGATGGAAGATATTGAAAATCTTTTTGGTCATAGAGATTTCTTAAAGCGAAAAATAAAAACTGCTTCTGAACGGATTCTACTCTATCAGAATGTAGCTCAAAAGCTAGGTTCCATATTATGCAGACATATTCCAATAAAGGCCGCACCAGAGTGATATATAATGACTTGGTAACCCATATATTCTTGAACTCTTTAGCACGTCTCTTAATGAATTCGAGCTGTTTATTAGCACTGGCTATGATTTTGTAATAGTAGAGGTTGGAGCGCATCTAGTTGTCCAATACTACGCCGAGATCTATAATAGATCAACCCTATTCAATGCGATGTTATTAAGGAAGTAAGAATTAATTTTGATTGTATGCTTACGGGAAAATTTATTACATTGCGCTTGTTAATGTTAAGGTTCCGATTATTTTCGTCGCACCGCTGCTCGAGAGATTGAAGCTTGGATTGTGGAAAGGTTGAATCAGATTGCCTTTTTACGATGTGGCATATTTTTGAGCCGTCTGCATAAAAGAGATTGAGTATACCAAACAAGATCTCAGACAGATCAGAAATGAAGATGTAAAAAAGCAGGGGGCCTAGATGATCGCCTTGTAGAAAAGGTGTTCGAGTCTCAATTAATACAATTAGTCGGAGACTCCAAGAATCTGGTTTAAAAAGTACGACCTCTAAACCCCTACTGACAGCAACAAGAGTACAAAAAAGGGGAACCTGGGCAAAGGAGAATTTGGAAGGTGATTGGAGCAAAGAAATATTTACCGCCGAGTTATTCTTTGTTGTCTACATCTACTGACGGGAAGCTTGGACAAAAAATGGAAAATCATTTTTGCAGCGTACAGTCTAAACACCCAACAAAGTGCATGTTTATGGCTGCTTCTCAGAAAAAAGGTTCGGGGAGTTAATTACTGCATACACTATTTGATTACAACATATCTATTAAATATTTGTTAAAAATGCTAATTCTAATGTTTTTAATCAAAAAGAAAAATAGACACTAAATATTAATAAAAAATTTTTATATCGATTCACACAACTCTCACGTTTAAATGTTATGGATATTATTTTGCAGCCATGATGATTTTGAAGCGCAGAATGACCATAGTTTTGATGAAGAATCAGAGCCTCCATTCCGAAAAGCGGGAGATTTTGATCCATATTCAGATGATCCAAGATTAGCTATTAAGAAAATATTTTTCTCTCCGCAAAGTGGCCAATTAGCAATAGCGGGTACTGCGGGACAAGTTATTCTTGCAAGTTTTGAATATTTTTTGCAAGAGGGCCCACTGAAAATTATAACCGCAAATTTGGTATGTGATCACGACGGCTTTGTTTGGAAAGGTCACGATGAATTGAAAATTTTGGACGAATATTTAGAAGAAAATGCTGGCCCTGTTTATCAGTCCAATGTGCAAATCTACGGGATGTTACAAGTATTGCCACCTGCAGCAGTTACCTGTGTTACAATGCAAACAGATTGGAACCTCATAGCTGCAGGAACTGCCCATGGTTTCGTTGTTTATAATTACAGTACCCATCAAATCGTTCTTTCTCGCTGTACTTTAAATCCAAATGGTATGAACTTTTCAATCAAAACTACTAAATTAAATTTTAAACATTTCTAGATATATCGGGTATCGGTGAGAATTTACCCCGAAGAAAATCCTTCAAAAAAACTTTGCGCGAATCTTTTCGGCGATTAAGAAAAGGACGGTCTTCAAGAGCAGCGCAAAATAGTACTGGGGTCAAAATAGTAAGTATATTTTGGAATTTTCAACTAGGTTTAATTCTCAATTAGCACGAATATTTTTGATTCAACAATCACTATACTTCAACAAGATGCGACGCATCATCATCTCTTTTTGTTATTATTGTGGTTTTGTTTTACCCGTTTCTTAGTTGTTTTTTTGTAATTTTAATATTGTGCGAATTAAGGTTATATAATAACATGTAACGATTTAAGTGCTTATGATAGTAGGGTATCTAAACCAGACCGATGTCCAGTCGAGAGCCTGCCATTCTCCTAAACAATTGAATTGCTATGAATGGCGCCCAAGGTGGGCCTGAAACTTGTTTCAGGTTACTTGACTCAAGTGGGGAATTATTTTTGGGCGTTAAGGCTGGTACTGAGTTAATCGTGAAGCTAAATTTTGAAATGCCTCCATTTTCCGGTCATTCTTTCGAGGCAATGGAGAAAAGCAGAGACACTGCTCATTCCTGACGGATAAAATGACAAGAATTTCAATTTTCGATCGATTTTCTTATTGGAAAGACATTTGTCCAATTCAATTTTCAAATTCAAACACCAAATGTCACTTTTTAGCTCGAACGAATGAACTGCACATACTAAATTGGCGTGAAATGATTGGAGACATGTGTCAATGCCATCTGCATTTTTAAAGCGAAAGCAACTTCTAAGCAATTTTTCACGCTAAGAACTGAGTACAAATCTTGTTTATTTTCAAGCTAATCCCACTTCCATCCCACTTCAATGGGATGATGAAACACTCTAAATCTTGCCACTAACCTTTCAAAAGCCATTTCGACAGTCAGTCTTGCAGCCTATAGTTGAACTCTTCTTTCATTGTCGATAGGACACTCTTCCAATTGAACCCTTTCATCAAGTGTTTATCCAATACGAAAATGTCATCTCCAATGAGGAAATATGGCGTATTTTTTATTTGCCCTCTAAGTGCTGATGCAGGGGGCATATGACATGTCCCTGGTTAATCCCTTGGTGGAGATTCGTTATACCAAATACAAGGCTATCAGAAGCCATCCCATTGGCTCCGACATTTACATGCATTAAGTGGACATTAACAACCGATAGAAGCACGACACTGAAAAACCTTGACGTTTTACATTTTTCCGAAATCCTGGCTACTTAAATTGCTAATAAACAAGTATCTCATGCTACCACGCTGTTCCCAAAGTTATATCCCCCTAATCGCAATACCATTTCCATTCCTATCCTTTCGTCTCTAACACCTCTGGTGTTCGCTTCTTTTATGTTTGTCTTTTTGAGCTATATGCTCTAGGTGAAACTTAGAAGAAAAATACTGGGTCTGGTGGTTTATCGACATTTGCCAGCCCGAGTTGTCTAAGAGTCTCCTAATCCTCTTTGTGTTAGAAGCTACATCATCGTTTCGGCTTGCAGTTGTACTGCAGGTGGAGATAATGAACCACAACTTCACACCCACGCTTTATGTCCCTACCATGTTCAATCCATCGCATTCCACTTCATATCGATGCTTTTTTTTTTATCAGATTTACAGATTTTAATACACTTTGCATTCTTTAAGGCATATACTTAAGGCTTTGGTGTGCTGATTCGAATGTAAAAAGTTGAATTTCATGTTTTCCCTTTATTCAAAAGCAAAACATTAATAGGCAAACAACATTACAAAACATTACTTGCAGGAAACAACACGACCTGTAGAGCGGCAGATTGAAGCTCGTGCTATGGATGATGCAATGAGCTCAATGGTCCGATGTCTTGTTTTCGCCAAAACTTTTATAACGAATGGTAAATATTAAGAAAGATAAAAAAATATTATGGACCTTTCGGTCTTCATCTTCAGCTTGTTATGACAGTTTGAAGCAGACCAAGACGAGGTGTCCGATATCGTTGGCTTTGCTTCGTAATATTGCCTCAAGCCAACAAAAAGTCAAATCCGAACGTGACTTCGTCTACTGTTATCCAAGAGAGCAATGCCAAAACGTAGATAACTGAATTCGGACAAGCTCGATTTGGTCTGACGTCACATTCTGTTATAACAAGTTGAGGACGAAGGCGAAGACGTCAATTCGGAAAGGCCCTAAGTTTTAACTTTTTATTGCAGTTCATACGACTACACCAACACTATGGGCTGCAACGAATTCTAGTTGTGTTTCAGTTTTTGTACTTTCTATTCCCAAAACTGCTGAACATGCAGATAGTATACCTGCAAGTGGTATAATAACGATGCAGCTGGCTAAAGAAATTCAGTTGAAACATCGTGCTCCTATTGTCAACATTATACTTTTTGATCAAAACGGTACCTGTCTGGGTAACCAATCTTCAGATTCAGGAACACATCGTGTTATGATTGCCTCCGAAGAACAGTTCAAAGTATTTTCATTACCCTATCTGAAACCTGTCACAAAATACAAGCTAACGGCTCATGAAGGCGCACGTGTGCGACGGGTTTCATTTGCAAGTTTCTCCGGCTGTGTATCGTCAGATATGTTGCAAAGTAATTCTAGCAAAACGACAAGAACGATGGCAAACGATCATCCTGGAGAACATTTAAACACATATACAGAAACCAATCTTGTTTGCTTGACTAATTTGGGAGACTGTTTGGTATTATCAGTTCCAGAATTGAGACGCCAACTTAACGTTGCTGCCGTTCGAAGAGAAGACATTAAGTAGATATTTCAAAGCATATATCAACATTTTTTTAAATATTCTCCTTGCAGCGGAATAACATCTTTCTGCTTCACCAGCTCAGGTGAAGCTTTGTATATGATTTCATCATCAGAACTTCAACGAATAAGTCTTTCTAAAACAAAAGTAATAAAGTCGAAAGGTATAATAGATTTAGAGCCTTTGCCAGGACGCGAATCAGCAAGCTCTAACATAATTACATTGCCACAAGAAAATACGAATGAAGAAACACAGCATTTAGAAACAAACCAGAATAAATCCCAAAATGCTTCGTCTGGAGATATTACGATTGATTCGATAAAAGATCATTTGAATACAACAACTCTTTGCTCCAAAATGACTGAAGAAACCCTTGGTGAGTATTAACTGTCAAACACAGACTTGGATCTTCCTATTATGGCTGGTACTGATTTTCACAAGTCTCCATTATCTGATCATGCTTTGGACTGAAATTTTTGACAATGGAAAGAAGCGGAGCCTGCTGATTTTTAACAGATCAAATGTCGAGAATTTCAATTTCCCATCGATTTTGCTATTAAAAAGACATTCAATTTTGAAATTCATACAACAAATGTCACGTTTTAGCTCGAAAGAATGAACTGCATCTTTTGACGGAAAGAAGCAACTTTTCGCGCTAATAACTGAGTGCAACGCTTGCTTATTTTCAAGCTAAATTTTTGGTAAAACTCGACTTGATGCACCACACAGCCGTTAAATGAATTTCGCCGATAGATGTCTGGCTAGTATGTTTGTGTTTTTGTGGTTGTGTTTGCTTTTGGGGGGTTTTTTTTTTTTGTTTGTTTCCCTTGATTGTCAATATCTTCTCGAGTATTTTTTTGCATAATTTTATCTGTTTTTCTTTGGCTGTGGTGCATAAAGTCGAGTTTACCCCACGTGAAATCGAAGACAGTACTAAGCTGTAGATAGAAAATCAGAAAAAGCTTTTATAATGTTTAGAAAGTTAAAAGATGTAATTTTCTGGTAGTTACTTTTATATTTTCTATCGATTGTGGTAGTTTTTACTCGTTATTTTCTCCCTTTATTTTCAACTGTTTTACAATTGAAACCTGCCTACAATTTGAGAGGTTTGAATCTGCTCGTATGAATGAAGTTCGTTCCATTCGTGATCTCCTGCCAAGTACTAGGAAGTACTAATAAGTAAACACGGAACAACGCAAATGACATTGAAGAACTTTTGTGGTTGTTACAAATCAATTTTGTTTTTCAGGTCGACTCTCGGTCTTAAGCACGCAAGTCAACTCAGAAATAACAACGTCGAATGCCAATAATGAAGTAAAAGCTGAACATGGCGTATCGGATAACCTTAATGAGTATAGGTAAGTAAAAATATATTATGCAAATTATGTTGATTTGTCAATTATTTCAGCCGAAAAACTGAGACCAATACAAACACTATTACTATTAAATCTGTAATAACAAGCATTGCTCAGCAGGACTAATAAAAACCATCTATAACAGAATGTAGTTAATAACCACCTATTTGAACGAGAGATTTGTATGAAGATCTTGAATTCATGTGTCACAATTTTTTAATGAAAAATAAATGTTATAATTTCTTATTTAATGATTTTAACTTTATGAATACATGTTGAATGAAAATAATAAAGAGCTAGCTAAATAGTGAATATTGGCGCAGCAAATTGCAGACAACGGGCAGCGTAGCAACGAGCAGTGAATTGATAAATTCCAAATAAAATACAGCCGTAGAAAAAAAACAGGAAAAAATGCAAATATTGTGCACATGACCAAAGTATTTCTTGCGGGACATATCGTCGCTGTGAAATCAAACCGGCATATCTGCAAAATACACATTCTTCACTAGAGCGCTTTAAAGTTTTCGCATGTGGGCTATTTCCAGCGGCAAAACACCATTAGACGGGTTTTTATTCAACTTTACGATATGCCGGTGCGACATAAAAATAGAGGGGAAAAAAGGAATTTTTTGATACCAAAAACTCAAAAACTCAATTTTTGCAGATATGCCGGTTTGATTTCACAGCGACGGTATGTTTCGGAATAACAGAATATGGGTAAATTCGAATCGATGGCCCTCAGCCGGCGATATCAAGAGTCAAAAATTGAAGAAAAACGTAAAAAAAAAAAACAAAAACACATCCGCAATGCTTTTTCACACAAAAAACACTTTCAAAACCCAAATATACAAGCACAACAGCGCAACTTTACTAGCTAGTTAGACGTCCATTGGTAATATTATCTAATGGCTATGGGGAACAGACATTTTCACAAAGGTGACTTAAAGATTGTGACATGGTAACTAGTCGACTTAATGCCAAACAAGCTCTAAGTTCTTGAAAAATCGAAGGACTATACCACGAAGTTTTAAAAAAGCCAATAGTTAATACATTTGTTGAACTGTTTAAAATAAACTGCGATTCGAAATTTGGGCGTACCTTTTGTTTTTACATCATGACGCTTAACAGCAAAACATTGAAATTAATGACGCTACTAGCTTTTATTGCACTACAAAATGGCATTCATACTTTTTTGATATCTTATTTAGATTTGACATATTTGCAAATCGACTATCAAAAACTCTAGCGCATCAGAACCGCTAGAAACCTGATTTTCGAAGAAATTATCTTTGACTGACCAAAATATGTGGGAAGACCTAATACACTTTTTTGTGGTATCATATCAACTATTTCTTGCCCAAGGCAACAAAAACCATTTCTCGACAGCATCTTCTATAACACAAATATTGCTGGAGTTACAATTAATGAGAGCATTGGTAAAAAGAAATAAAATTACATTCTGCAGAAAAAATTGCAGGGTTAATTGTTTGAAATTTTGATGCAAAAACATAAATTTTGGAATATTCGTTATTAATTTTTCCAAGAATTATTTGCAAATAATAACGAATGAGGTCTCATTTGGCAGGTAATTATAACACCTTTTAAACAAGATAAAAATATAAAGAATCCACAGTGTTGCTCAAAAGTTAAAAGCAATCATTTTCACCAGGATACTTTCAAAGTCGACAAATCTTTCAAAGGCAATAGCTCGTAAGGGGGGCATCCTAAGGGAGGTGTATGTGCAACAATTTTTTTATCAACTCACCTCAAGGAATCACGTGGTATACCCCAAGGCACCTTGATGTGCATCACCCTGTATATATATTATATATTACTTTGAACTGTTTGACATTTGAAAACTGCATACAACTTGAAAAGTAAGAATCTGCTCGTATGAACGAAGATATTGCTCCATTTGTGATCTACTGCTAAGTATTTGGAAGTACTATTTAGTAAAAATGGAACACGGCAAATGATATGGTCAATGATTTGCGAGGTGAAGTTAGTTTGTCATGAATACGCTGTCATTGATAGAGAAGTTAATATATTTTACTCTGATGTGGGTAGCGATAAAAAATAAGTATCATATAAAATATTATTGGCTATTAGTACTTTTTTTAAGTCTGACCAAAAACTACTCTATAAAGCTATAATAAAAACATACACTAGGAAACAGAATATCCTCCCTCCAGTAGCAAAGTTTGACCGTTTATGTAACGAGATTTATCAGACAATAAAAATATTACAGCATCGTTAACCTCGTCGACTTCGCCAAACCTAAAAAAAAATGCAACATACAGCAAGATTTTATTCCAGGCACTCATGCCCGACGTGCTTACCTACGAAGTGGAATATGATTAAGTAGAGGTTCAGCTTTAGCAGGATCAGACCAATTATCAAGGCCCATTTTAGTTAAAATTACGGTCGGATTAACGGCATTTACACGAATTTTGCGAGGTCCCATTTCCAAAGCGAGACTCTTTGTCAAAGAATCAACAGCTGCCTTCGTAGCGCTATAAGCGGTGTGGCCAGCAAATGATCTTTGTGCCGCTAAGGATGATAAATTAACAACACTGGAACCATTCTTTAATTTTGTAGACAAAGTTTGAATGACATTAAAGACTGCTTTAATGTTGATGTTGAAGGTACTGTAAATATACTAAATTAATGCACAGCTATTATAAGCACCTAGAGATGGATCAATGCCAATATTTGGTGATATTATCTAATACGAATGTATTTGTTAAACAGCATTATAGTGTCTCCACTAATAGGTGCATTTTTTCCACTCCTGGGCAGGGTAAGTACTTACCTAATGTACTTACCTAAACGTACCCTGCCCAAGAGTGCAATAAAACGCACCTAATATTAATATGTTATTAATTCATAATACACATAGCCTATTATCATGGACATATATATAAAGAATGGACAAGCAATCACAATCTATGAACCCGTAGGTGAATGAGGCAATTTTACTACATATGCAATTTACTCTCTGCAAAAAAAGCTTTCCCCAAAAAGCGCTGTAGACTCTCTGTGTAAACATATCTTTCTATTGTTTTCAATATGGTCGATTTACGGGTTAGTACTGGTTGCGGGGAAAATAAAATATGTGCCACAAGGGACACACATTTCGAAATTATTTAAATTTTGTAAATGAAATGTGATGTTATTTCACAAGGGAAGTTCGAAAATGTTGTATACACACATTTTACAACCATTTCTTTGGACGAGACGAAAGCTTTTTGTGTTAAATTCGTTGAAAAGAGATGCATCTGTTTGAATTGGAATACTACTCACAATACACACTGTAGGACGATATCCAGTTTATGATTGATGCAAAACACTTTTCACTATTACACTGTTTAATCACAAAATTAAACACAATTTTCATTTTAAAAACACTTACACTTTTTTCAAACCTCCCGATTGAAATTTTAATTGATTACTTTTGGTCATAGCCGTGGAAAGCTTGATAGCATGTAGAGTGATAAAGTATGGCCAACCATGTGATTTGATGTTATTTAGCCGAAGAAAATTATTTTAACGATGAATAGCGGTGTAAGTGAACGATTTAAAGTAGCACAAGCAAACTTTGAAATTATTTTATGTTTGACTTGAGCTACTAATTAGGAATGCTACGTGCAGATTATGATGTTAAATGATCCATACGCGTTATTTGTATGTATTTCATGTCTAGATGTTTTATGTTACGTTAGTAGGGAAACTGATTAGTTGAAATTAAATTAACAAATGTTTTAATCGTGAAAATTTAATTGACAATTCAAAACGATTTCAGATACTTGTTACTTCGACATTTAGGAGTGCATAGTTTTAATTCGAAGGGAATTTAAGATTTGATAATTATGTACGTACGCAAAGTTACTTTTTCAGATTCGTATTTATTATACTGTCTATAACTGACAACAGGTTTTTGTCGTTTCCATGTAGAACATTTCAAGAACTGAGGGCATTTTTTCTCTTCCATGAGCCCTTAAGACACTAAAAAGTTTACCGTTTAGTCGGTTGGTTTTAATCTGAGGTTTTAATTGAATTTGCGCCCTACATTAGTGTTGGCTGTTGACACATGTAAACACGGATTTACCTACAATGGAAATTTTGCGAACTTTGAGGAGTGTTTACAAATGAGTCTATATGTCCAACCCGGTTGGAGTGAAGTGGAAGAGGGCGGGTATGTCGATTTGTACTTGCACTTCAGTCCCTCTTTCTAATAACCGGGTTGGTCACAAGAACGCATGAACTCATGTGTAAACTCTCCTTTAATTTTGAAGAGGATTTTAAACATGAGTCCATGCGATTAAACCGGTTTTTAGAAGCCGTCTAAATAACTACCTTTGAAAATACCGGTTTAATCGCATGGACGCATGTGTAAACTCCACCATAATGTTAAAATAAAAAACCTTGTATAACGCGGGTAATTCAGAAAAAATATTTTTTCCCTTGCCTTATTTGCGTCTGCTCATAAACGAATATTTACAGAAAAAAAATTTTTCTCTCTATCAACAACTACAACAAGCAATTTATGTATATTCAGGAAGCACATCCGATCGCACTAAATAACAATTTGGAATTCATTGATTAACTATTGACGTGAAATACATGGTATCAACCATAACATTTGTGTATTTGCACCAAAAAAGTTTCCCTCTAATTTTACCATATTTCAAGCCGCCCTCGTCATACAAACTCATTTCAACCTCTCGCTCACACAACTATGCCAGAGGTCGAAAATTACGTACTTCAGTTCTCTCGGTCCACTTCGTATCCATTCTTCTCATATCTATGCCATAGCATAAGAACTAATAAATAGCATGGAATGAACGGTATTGTGCGATTTTTGCCTGATGGAAGAGAATGGCAGGGAGTGAAGGATTTACCATCAGTTGGCACCTAAGAAGAACCAAAACCATAATAAGTTCACTTTATCATATGCGAAAGCGAGAAAAGCATACTCTCAAACGACAGGTGAGAATGAATATATCCGTGTTAGCTGATAGGTGAGTGTGTGTTGGCGTGCGTATAATTCCATCAAGAAACAGTAAGCGCAGTGAGCATTCGCTGGCTACAAACGAAATTCTCTGCAGTGGATTGCATAAAAGTATCGGAGATAATCCTTTTACTCGCCAAATGGTAAGAAAAGTATTCCGCGTTAACTATCTTATCACTTATCATTTTTATGCTCAGAATAGGTTTCAGAAAATCAATATATCATAAATTGCCATTCGTTAAAATAGTCTCTTTGGCAAAGCACATGTATATTGCCTAGTGGGAATGAGAAACGTAGCTGATCGTATAAAAGGGGCGTGTCTTATCTTGGCAGAGTACTTTCTGTCTTTTTTCAACTTGGACTTGGATATTGCTATCTACTTCTCGCAATTAGTGGGGAAATATCGCAAATGGTATCGTAAATTCACGTACTTTCCGAGCTGTACATAGTTCCTAAGCTATGTCTATGCCTATTATACACTATTAGTTTTGACTGGCATATGTGTATGCCCGGAAACGCGTGCAAGGAAACCAACTATATCATTGCCATTAATCATGGACGACATATTAGACGGCCCTGCATTAGCCCATGCCGAAATGGTACATGCCGGGAAAATTTGGTGAGCATTGTGTTTATGGAAGAGCAATTTTGTATCACCGTCTTTTGAAAGAAACAATTATTTTTTCAGCTATTTTCTGATGAACACATTCGCATCAGGTAATATCAACAAATTACTAAACTGGTATCAACCCATACTGAAGTCAAACGAAGAACATTTGCTTGCAACAAAATGCTTGCGACAATATATTTGGAAGTGAATTAGCTTCCTTGATGCTCTGCTCATTAGTTTTCAACTTTTATGATTACTTACTCATCAAAATCCTTCTCTGTAATTTCTTCGAAAGGCTTAATAATGGCAATGCCAGCATTATTTACGAGCCCATCCAAGCTAGGAACATTTGCCAACGCCCTGCGAGTTGCGGTCCAATCGCTCAAATCGACGGAAATCGTTTCAATGTTAGAACATACTGCCTTCAGCTCTTCTAATCCTTCTTTACGCTTCGAAACAGCAATCACTTTTGCTCCTAACGAGTACAAGGTTTTCACCAGGGCATTGCCTATTCCTAAATCACCGATTAGAAAAAATGCTCCAGCAGCGCTCCTTCTAAGACAGAACTTACCTTGGCCAGTTCCGGTTACCAGAATAACCTTACTTTCCATTATGAGGGGTGTGAAAACAAATTCGCATAAAACACACAATGAGCCAAATTCAAGCAAATTCCAACTTCGGATTTGATGTCATTACAAATCACTTGCCGTACTTAGTTAAAATTGGGGTTTTTAAGTCCGCAATCCTTATTATATACAAAGTTATGGAATACTTGTGTCCGTCAATTAGTGTAGCCGCACACCGCAAGGGGCACACCGATAAGTAAAGGGAATTTTGCAACAGTTCTAAAGCACTCAAACTGTGCGTTATTTTGACGAAAATGACGGAATGGAGGAAAATATCCCTGGTTTTTGACTCGGAAAAATCCGGAAAAAAGACGTGATTTTTAGTTCTAAAATTATTCTAGTCTCCGATTTCAGATCTAAAGCTTCTAAAAATGTGTCGTTTTTGTACAAAAATGGCTGTGTAAAATAACAACGTGGAAATCCGGGAACGTTTTTTCGTCACGCCCACGAATAAATGAAAAAAAAACAAATGTATAAAAAAATTAAAAGAAATTCAAAAATTTTTCCCAAAACGTTAAATATCAAAAATTTTAAAAAGATCAAAAAATATTTGGATAAAAATAAATGTCCCAATCCCCTCGGCGGCCTTCGTACAAAAACGACACATTTTTAGAAGCTATCGGACGGATTAGAATCATTTTACACGTACGAGTTTTCCAAAATATTCCGCAACACATGACCTTTTTTTGTTAAAGATTACTATATGTAATATGGTAATTAGAACACGAAATTTAGGTTTGACAATTTAATTTATTGCGACTTTCAATCTACACAGTGATCTATCTATCTCGTTGTCTAAAGAAAGACTGACTGTCACCATCCACATCGATCCACACACACAATGGCGTAGCCCACTTCACTGTGGACTTGACTCGTGTGGTACTCGCTCTGGATAATGGTACAGTCACAATGGCGTTCGCAGTGGTGTTTGTAGTGGAGGCAGATTCTGTACTACAACTCGTCCAACCTGACGACTGATCGTCCTCGATCAGGGAAGCTTTAGGATTAAAGACCGCAGCTAAAGGATTTAGCATACTCTCCTCGTTTTCTGCTTCGAGATACTCCGGATCCCAGTCCTCTTCCTCGAGCCATTCCTCCTCCTGGTATTCTTCCTCATCCTGGTATTCGTCAGTGTCTGGTGCTATTGGGAGATTATGATTTACTAGGGAATTAGTTTGCCATCTCCTCAACCTGCCCGCTTCAACTATACCATCATAAGGTAACTGTGATTGCTGACAATCTTCAATGTCTCTTACCACATACCTATCATTCTCAAGGACCTTGTGTATCATAAACGGACCACGGAACCTCGGGATTAGTTTTTTATTAGTTCCTACTGTCGTATCAACGTTTCTAAGGACTACGAAATCACCAACTTTGTATATTTTAGCAGGCCTACTGTGCTTCAAGAAGTACTCCAGGTTATATTGTTGAGACTTAGCTTGATTTTCTGCAGCGATGCTTCGTGTCTGATGCAAGGGTCTATCATCAAGGCCTACTTTGTCCTCCAGGTACTCATCTAGCTCACTAACTATACTACCTCTCTGGGACACTCCGAACAGCAGTTGACTTGGCGTAAATCCAGTAGCAGTACTTACAGAATTATTTATAGCGAATTCGACTTCAACTAGTTTAGAAACCCAATCTGCATGGTTGATGCCTTCGGTTAACTTTCCCAACATACCTTTCAGGGTTCTATTAACTCGCTCTACTTGTCCGTTAGCTTGCGGTGAGGCAGTAGCCACCTTAATGTGTTCGATATTATGACTCTGCATAAAGGCAGCAAATTCCAAAGAAGTAAAGCAGGTACCTCGATCTGAGATAATTCGTCTAGGTCTGCTATAGTAAATGAAATATTTTTCTAAGGCCGCAGTGACTTCCCGTGAACTAGTGCTATTGGTAGGATACAGTCTGACGTACTTCGTAAAAGCATCCACAACCACCAATATATGCTTTCTCTTAGATTGAAGTGACGGTAATGGGCCAAAGTGGTCAAGGTGTACAGTATCAAAGGGCAGCGGTTTCTTTGGGATACTATGCAAATTGCGTTCAGAAGTGCTGGCAGCAGGCGAATACATAATGCATGGAATGCAATTACGAATAAATTCTTCAATTTTCTGTCGACCTCCGGGAAACCAATAATTGTGTTTGATCCTTTGCCACGTCTTTTCAACTCCTTGATGACAAATCAACTCGTGGGACTGCCTGATAACATGGGGCTCCATTGCCGATGGGACGTACAACAAAGGTTTTTTTCCTGTTTCTTTTCGAAAAACCATTCCATCTATTAGTTCATAGTTATCTATAGAAGTGGTCTGAAGTTTAGTCTTAAGGGTTTTGACAGCGACGTCTTGAGCTTGGGCTATTTGCAACCTGTAGTCCACATCTTCATCTGTGACAATGGCGATAATAGGAGCCCGACTGAGTGCATCTACGTGTGGCATACAGGTACCTTTACGGTGTTGGATTGTGTAGTCGTAATTTTCCAACTCTAACGCCCAACGTGCGATTCTCGGGTTCACTTGCTTTCTCATCAGTGTCTGAGTGAGAGAATTGCAATCAGTGATTATTCGAAATTTAATTCCCTCTAAATATACTCTGAAACGACGTAAGGCGTAGATAATAGCAAGAGTTTCCAGTTCAAAACTGTGATAACGAGATTCTGGTCCTGTCGCTGTTCTCGAGTAATATGCGACTGGATGGAAACGTTTGTCTACCTGTTTTTGCATCAGTATGGCCCCAAATCCAATAGAACTAGCATCAGTATGTAACTCGGTCTCATACAGCGGGTTATATATAGCTAGTATTGGGGATTCAACCAGAAGTTCCTGCAATTTCCGGAAAGCAGCACAGCAGACTTCTGAAAATTCGAATCGGGCATCCTTACGTAACAAATTCTGAAGGGGCTTCGCTATTCGTGAAAAGTTTGGCACAAAACGTCTAAAGTAAGAGAACAACCCTAAGGCGGATTGAACTTCCCGCGTGTTAGTGGGCATACTCAACTTTTTAATAGCGTTTACATGAGCGTTACTAGGAGCAATTCCTCTGGCAGTTATTCGATACCCCAAGAAATTTACTTCTGTATGACCGATTTGACATTTGGCAATATTCAATTCCAGGTTACGATATCGAATCCTCTCAAGGACTTTGGTCAGCAATAGTAAGTGTTCTTCAAACGTCTTAGTGGCCAACATAATGTCATCCATATAGATGACGATTTCTTTGTTTCCTATTAAGTCTGCGAATACTTCATTAATGAACCGCTGAAAGACAGCAGGGGCGTTCTTTAACCCAAACGGCATTCTTACATACTCGTATTGACCGATGGGCGTTACGAATGAAGTATACTTTCGGGAAGTCTCAGCAACATGTACCTGGTGGAACCCGCTTTTTAGATCGAGGACTGAGAAAAATTGTTTTCCCTCCAAATACTCCAAGCAATCTTCTATCAGCGGCAATGGGTAATTGTCCCTTTTAGTGAGTTTATTTAAGCCTCTGTAATCAATACACATACGCGTCTGCCCATTTTTCTTCTTCACCAGTACGACAGCGGAGGCATAAGGAGAACTGCTTGGTCGGATGACGCCTTCAAGCAATAGTTCATCTGTAATCCTCTTAACTTCATCCTTTTCCCGCACCGATAATCTTCTCGGTGGACAGTGGAACGGAACATCTGAATTCAAGTGAATATGCATTACATAGTCCAACGGTTTTATTTCTACTTCCTGACGACAAACGTATTTCTGCTCAATAATGGACAAAAATTTATTCATTTCGCTTTGAGAAAGGTCCTTATTAATTTCGGGTAGACTTATAAGCTTATCAATTTCAATACTAAAAATGTCTGGTAGACTTTCATCTGAAACGGTTGAGGCAGGCTGAGGTGGCAACGCTTTATCAATTTTTCCCTTACGTACTAAATCAAATCTTTCCAATATATTCAAAACACCCGTCTGAGCACAAATGGAAACACCCGATTTTAATTCGACATACGATTTTATTTCTTCTAACTTTGGTTTGGCATACGAAATTTTTTTCTTTATAAGGTGTATTTTATTTGAATCCAGAAAATCTCGGCCTAAGATTAAGTTATACACAGTACTGCAATTATTTATTACGTGTAATTTCATGATGGTAGCTTTTTTTCGATAACCTATGGTTGTTACAACTGTTCCACGTACTTCGATTGAACTTCCTCCTAATCCTCGGAATGACGGCTTCTCTTCGGCTAACAATATGTTCTTCGGTACTAACGCTCGATTTATAAAACTAACGGGACTGCCGGTGTCGAATAATGAAAGACATGTGATAAGTTGTCGGGTTTCCCCGTGCTCAGACGCATTATTAAATGTGACACTTACCAAATTTGAGACGTCTAATCGGCTATTTTCATATTCGGCCTCGGGCATCGCACACATTGACTCATTTGGCGTAGATGATAGTTGTGATTTCGTGGCTGCGGGATTCAACTGCAATAGTTTTTTGGGATTCGGACATCGGTGCCGATCGTGTCCAACCTCCCAACAACGGAAACAACTTCCTGCAGGGCGCTTTCCATATGGGCATTTCGATTGATAGTGGCCCATTAAGGAACAATTAAAACATCGGACCTCTGTATCATCATTTGCAGTTTGTTTTGAAGTAAGCGTGGACACAGATTGTTGATTTGCTGACATCGAACGAGCATTATGCATAATTCCACGATTAGCATTCGGCAGTGGTCCACTCCTGGAAGCAAATGAACGGGTCAAGTCCCATTGGGACCGAACAGCATTTAAATTCGGTCGAACAAACGAAGACCGCTGTTTTATTAGATTCCCATATCTATGGGCTCGTCGTTTGAGATCCTCCAACGTAGTACTTCCTAGCAAGGGTGTCGAGTTGAAACCGCTACTCTGCAGTGTTTCAGTAATAATGTCAATGATCTCCTCCTCACTGACACTACAGGTTTTGGCGGCATTTTGCATCTTTAGGATGAAACGATGCAGCGGTTCAGCTGCTTGATTCCATCTCATACTTCTGAGTTGGCGGTATATCTCTTCGATCGAGGCAACTATCTCAAACTCCCGAATTAATCCGCTTTTGAGATCGTCGTACGTCCTAGCATGATTTAACCTCGCATATTCCTGGGCTGAACCGGTCAGCGACTTCCTCAGATAGATCAACTTTTTATAGTCCTCTAGTTCAATCAGCTGCAGCGTCTCTTCAAAGTCCGCGAAAAAGAACCGAACGGGCTGCTGGGCGCTCTCTCCCGAGAACACTGGTAACGCCGGTTGTATGTCGAGATACTCGATTCTTGGCGCAACAGCATACCTCTTGGCCTCTTCTTTTACTTCAGAAACATCAGTTAGGTGAGCTTCACCCTTGTTCTTGCGAATAGCACCTGTATTCTTTGGTACGATCGCTTCATCGACTTTAGGAGTGAAATTTTCCTCCTTGGTTTCAGCGGCGGTGACCGAAACAGTAGCAGCGGCGACTGGGACAGCAGCAGTAGTGAGTGGGGCAGCAGCAGCAGTAGATGAAGTGGCAGCAGATAAAGCAACAGCAGTAGCAGGCGGGGCAGCAGACAAAGCAACAGCAGTAGCAGGCGGGGCAGCAGACAAAGCAACAGCAGTAGCAGGCGGGGCAGCAGTGACAGCAGGATCATTGACAGCATCGGTGACATTCGAATCAGCAACGGCAGCAGTGGCGGTGGCGGCAGCAGTGACAGCATCAATAGCGGCAGCATCAACAGCGACAGCAGTGGTGGCAACATTGGCATTCATCATTACCGCATTAATGGCGGCTTCAATGGCGGCACTTATGACAACAGCATCAACGACTCGAGCGGTGTTAACTGCATTCCCGACGTTGTTGACGAGCGGGGCATCCGGGGTGACAGCGGTGTTGGTTTTCCTAGAAGCACTTATATCGGTTTCCTCATTATTGGCATCGGTTTTAACAGCGTCCCTGGCAGCCATCTTGGCCTTCTGCCAGACATCATTTTCGTCCTCTATTTCGAGAACCTTTCGTTGTAGTACGGCAAGTTCATGCCTCTTACTTAAAAGACGCGTACGGCGTTCTATTTCCGCGTCCTCCTCCTCCAATCTTTTCAATTCTTGGACCGAACCTTCATCCATCCACTTTCGGTCGTCCAGCTCAGAGTATGGCGACGAGCACTCTTTTCCTGAGAGCGGCGTCTCGCATTCTCGGACCTCGTGCATGGACGCGGCCTCTTCTATTCCTTCTTCATTTGTGGCTAATGCCACAATTTTCCTGCTCGTTTTCCTTGTAGACATTTTCTAGTCCAAACCCCACACCTGAGTTGTAATATGGTAATTAGAACACGAAATTTAGGTTTGACAATTTAATTTATTGCGACTTTCAATCTACACAGTGATCTATCTATCTCGTTGTCTAAAGAAAGACTGACTGTCACCATCCACATCGATCCACACACACAATGGCGTAGCCCACTTCACTGTGGACTTGACTCGTGTGGTACTCGCTCTGGATAATGGTACAGTCACAATGGCGTTCGCAGTGGTGTTTGTAGTGGAGGCAGATTCTGTACTACATATAGAAGTAATAATTCTAATTACTATACAATTGTAGTACAGAATCTGCCTCCACTACAAACACCACTGCGAACGCCACTGTGACTGTACCATTATCCAGAGCGAGTACCACACGAGTCAAGTCCACAGTGAAGTGGGCTACGCCATTGTGTGTGTGGATCGATGTGGATGGTGACAGTCAGTCTTTCTTTAGACAACGAGATAGATAGATCACTGTGTAGATTGAAAGTCGCAATAAATTAAATTGTCAAACCTAAATTTCGTGTTCTAATTACCATATTACAACTCAGGTGTGGGGTTTGGACTAGAAAATGTCTACAAGGAAAACGAGCAGGAAAATTGTGGCATTAGCCACAAATGAAGAAGGAATAGAAGAGGCCGCGTCCATGCACGAGGTCCGAGAATGCGAGACGCCGCTCTCAGGAAAAGAGTGCTCGTCGCCATACTCTGAGCTGGACGACCGAAAGTGGATGGATGAAGGTTCGGTCCAAGAATTGAAAAGATTGGAGGAGGAGGACGCGGAAATAGAACGCCGTACGCGTCTTTTAAGTAAGAGGCATGAACTTGCCGTACTACAACGAAAGGTTCTCGAAATAGAGGACGAAAATGATGTCTGGCAGAAGGCCAAGATGGCTGCCAGGGACGCTGTTAAAACCGATGCCAATAATGAGGAAACCGATATAAGTGCTTCTAGGAAAACCAACACCGCTGTCACCCCGGATGCCCCGCTCGTCAACAACGTCGGGAATGCAGTTAACACCGCTCGAGTCGTTGATGCTGCTGTCATAAGTGCCGCCATTGAAGCCGCCATTAATGCGGTAATGATGAATGCCAATGTTGCCACCACTGCTGTCGCTGTTGATGCTGCCGCTATTAATGCTGTCACTGCTGCCGCTATTGATGCTGTCACTGCTGCCGCCACCGCCACTGCTGCCGTTGCTGATTCGAATGTCACCGATGCTGTCAATGATCCTGCTGTCACTGCTGCCCCGCCTGCTACTGCTGTTGCTTTGTCTGCTGCCCCGCCTGCTACTGCTGTTGCTTTGTCTGCTGCCCCGCCTGCTACTGCTGTTGCTTTATCTGCTGCCACTTCATCTACTGCTGCTGCTGCCCCACTCACTACTGCTGCTGTCCCAGTCGCCGCTGCTACTGTTTCGGTCACCGCCGCTGAAACCAAGGAGGAAAATTTCACTCCTAAAGTCGATGAAGCGATCGTACCAAAGAATACAGGTGCTATTCGCAAGAACAAGGGTGAAGCTCACCTAACTGATGTTTCTGAAGTAAAAGAAGAGGCCAAGAGGTATGCTGTTGCGCCAAGAATCGAGTATCTCGACATACAACCGGCGTTACCAGTGTTCTCGGGAGAGAGCGCCCAGCAGCCCGTTCGGTTCTTTTTCGCGGACTTTGAAGAGACGCTGCAGCTGATTGAACTAGAGGACTATAAAAAGTTGATCTATCTGAGGAAGTCGCTGACCGGTTCAGCCCAGGAATATGCGAGGTTAAATCATGCTAGGACGTACGACGATCTCAAAAGCGGATTAATTCGGGAGTTTGAGATAGTTGCCTCGATCGAAGAGATATACCGCCAACTCAGAAGTATGAGATGGAATCAAGCAGCTGAACCGCTGCATCGTTTCATCCTAAAGATGCAAAACGCCGCCAAAACCTGTAGTGTCAGTGAGGAGGAGATCATTGACATTATTACTGAAACACTGCAGAGTAGCGGTTTCAACTCGACACCCTTGCTAGGAAGTACTACGTTGGAGGATCTCAAACGACGAGCCCATAGATATGGGAATCTAATAAAACAGCGGTCTTCGTTTGTTCGACCGAATTTAAATGCTGTTCGGTCCCAATGGGACTTGACCCGTTCATTTGCTTCTAGGAGTGGACCACTGCCGAATGCTAATCGTGGAATTATGCATAATGCTCGTTCGATGTCAGCAAATCAACAATCTGTGTCCACGCTTACTTCAAAACAAACTGCAAATGATGATACAGAGGTCCGATGTTTTAATTGTTCCTTAATGGGCCACTATCAATCGAAATGCCCATATGGAAAGCGCCCTGCAGGAAGTTGTTTCCGTTGTTGGGAGGTTGGACACGATCGGCACCGATGTCCGAATCCCAAAAAACTATTGCAGTTGAATCCCGCAGCCACGAAATCACAACTATCATCTACGCCAAATGAGTCAATGTGTGCGATGCCCGAGGCCGAATATGAAAATAGCCGATTAGACGTCTCAAATTTGGTAAGTGTCACATTTAATAATGCGTCTGAGCACGGGGAAACCCGACAACTTATCACATGTCTTTCATTATTCGACACCGGCAGTCCCGTTAGTTTTATAAATCGAGCGTTAGTACCGAAGAACATATTGTTAGCCGAAGAGAAGCCGTCATTCCGAGGATTAGGAGGAAGTTCAATCGAAGTACGTGGAACAGTTGTAACAACCATAGGTTATCGAAAAAAAGCTACCATCATGAAATTACACGTAATAAATAATTGCAGTACTGTGTATAACTTAATCTTAGGCCGAGATTTTCTGGATTCAAATAAAATACACCTTATAAAGAAAAAAATTTCGTATGCCAAACCAAAGTTAGAAGAAATAAAATCGTATGTCGAATTAAAATCGGGTGTTTCCATTTGTGCTCAGACGGGTGTTTTGAATATATTGGAAAGATTTGATTTAGTACGTAAGGGAAAAATTGATAAAGCGTTGCCACCTCAGCCTGCCTCAACCGTTTCAGATGAAAGTCTACCAGACATTTTTAGTATTGAAATTGATAAGCTTATAAGTCTACCCGAAATTAATAAGGACCTTTCTCAAAGCGAAATGAATAAATTTTTGTCCATTATTGAGCAGAAATACGTTTGTCGTCAGGAAGTAGAAATAAAACCGTTGGACTATGTAATGCATATTCACTTGAATTCAGATGTTCCGTTCCACTGTCCACCGAGAAGATTATCGGTGCGGGAAAAGGATGAAGTTAAGAGGATTACAGATGAACTATTGCTTGAAGGCGTCATCCGACCAAGCAGTTCTCCTTATGCCTCCGCTGTCGTACTGGTGAAGAAGAAAAATGGGCAGACGCGTATGTGTATTGATTACAGAGGCTTAAATAAACTCACTAAAAGGGACAATTACCCATTGCCGCTGATAGAAGATTGCTTGGAGTATTTGGAGGGAAAACAATTTTTCTCAGTCCTCGATCTAAAAAGCGGGTTCCACCAGGTACATGTTGCTGAGACTTCCCGAAAGTATACTTCATTCGTAACGCCCATCGGTCAATACGAGTATGTAAGAATGCCGTTTGGGTTAAAGAACGCCCCTGCTGTCTTTCAGCGGTTCATTAATGAAGTATTCGCAGACTTAATAGGAAACAAAGAAATCGTCATCTATATGGATGACATTATGTTGGCCACTAAGACGTTTGAAGAACACTTACTATTGCTGACCAAAGTCCTTGAGAGGATTCGATATCGTAACCTGGAATTGAATATTGCCAAATGTCAAATCGGTCATACAGAAGTAGATTTCTTGGGGTATCGAATAACTGCCAGAGGAATTGCTCCTAGTAACGCTCATGTAAACGCTATTAAAAAGTTGAGTATGCCCACTAACACGCGGGAAGTTCAATCCGCCTTAGGGTTGTTCTCTTACTTTAGACGTTTTGTGCCAAACTTTTCACGAATAGCGAAGCCCCTTCAGAATTTGTTACGTAAGGATGCCCGATTCGAATTTTCAGAAGTCTGCTGTGCTGCTTTCCGGAAATTGCAGGAACTTCTGGTTGAATCCCCAATACTAGCTATATATAACCCGCTGTATGAGACCGAGTTACATACTGATGCTAGTTCTATTGGATTTGGGGCCATACTGATGCAAAAACAGGTAGACAAACGTTTCCATCCAGTCGCATATTACTCGAGAACAGCGACAGGACCAGAATCTCGTTATCACAGTTTTGAACTGGAAACTCTTGCTATTATCTACGCCTTACGTCGTTTCAGAGTATATTTAGAGGGAATTAAATTTCGAATAATCACTGATTGCAATTCTCTCACTCAGACACTGATGAGAAAGCAAGTGAATCCGAGAATCGCACGTTGGGCGTTAGAGTTGGAAAATTACGACTACACAATCCAACACCGTAAAGGTACCTGTATGCCACACGTAGATGCACTCAGTCGGGCTCCTATTATCGCCATTGTCACAGATGAAGATGTGGACTACAGGTTGCAAATAGCCCAAGCTCAAGACGTCGCTGTCAAAACCCTTAAGACTAAACTTCAGACCACTTCTATAGATAACTATGAACTAATAGATGGAATGGTTTTTCGAAAAGAAACAGGAAAAAAACCTTTGTTGTACGTCCCATCGGCAATGGAGCCCCATGTTATCAGGCAGTCCCACGAGTTGATTTGTCATCAAGGAGTTGAAAAGACGTGGCAAAGGATCAAACACAATTATTGGTTTCCCGGAGGTCGACAGAAAATTGAAAAATTTATTCGTAATTGCATTCCATGCATTATGTATTCGCCTGCTGCCAGCACTTCTGAACGCAATTTGCATAGTATCCCAAAGAAACCGCTGCCCTTTGATACTGTACACCTTGACCACTTTGGCCCATTACCGTCACTTCAATCTAAGAGAAAGCATATATTGGTGGTTGTGGATGCTTTTACGAAGTACGTCAGACTGTATCCTACCAATAGCACTAGTTCACGGGAAGTCACTGCGGCCTTAGAAAAATATTTCATTTACTATAGCAGACCTAGACGAATTATCTCAGATCGAGGTACCTGCTTTACTTCTTTGGAATTTGCTGCCTTTATGCAGAGTCATAATATCGAACACATTAAGGTGGCTACTGCCTCACCGCAAGCTAACGGACAAGTAGAGCGAGTTAATAGAACCCTGAAAGGTATGTTGGGAAAGTTAACCGAAGGCATCAACCATGCAGATTGGGTTTCTAAACTAGTTGAAGTCGAATTCGCTATAAATAATTCTGTAAGTACTGCTACTGGATTTACGCCAAGTCAACTGCTGTTCGGAGTGTCCCAGAGAGGTAGTATAGTTAGTGAGCTAGATGAGTACCTGGAGGACAAAGTAGGCCTTGATGATAGACCCTTGCATCAGACACGAAGCATCGCTGCAGAAAATCAAGCTAAGTCTCAACAATATAACCTGGAGTACTTCTTGAAGCACAGTAGGCCTGCTAAAATATACAAAGTTGGTGATTTCGTAGTCCTTAGAAACGTTGATACGACAGTAGGAACTAATAAAAAACTAATCCCGAGGTTCCGTGGTCCGTTTATGATACACAAGGTCCTTGAGAATGATAGGTATGTGGTAAGAGACATTGAAGATTGTCAGCAATCACAGTTACCTTATGATGGTATAGTTGAAGCGGGCAGGTTGAGGAGATGGCAAACTAATTCCCTAGTAAATCATAATCTCCCAATAGCACCAGACACTGACGAATACCAGGATGAGGAAGAATACCAGGAGGAGGAATGGCTCGAGGAAGAGGACTGGGATCCGGAGTATCTCGAAGCAGAAAACGAGGAGAGTATGCTAAATCCTTTAGCTGCGGTCTTTAATCCTAAAGCTTCCCTGATCGAGGACGATCAGTCGTCAGGTTGGACGAGTTGTAGTACAGAATCTGCCTCCACTACAAACACCACTGCGAACGCCACTGTGACTGTACCATTATCCAGAGCGAGTACCACACGAGTCAAGTCCACAGTGAAGTGGGCTACGCCATTGTGTGTGTGGATCGATGTGGATGGTGACAGTCAGTCTTTCTTTAGACAACGAGATAGATAGATCACTGTGTAGATTGAAAGTCGCAATAAATTAAATTGTCAAACCTAAATTTCGTGTTCTAATTACCATATTACACAATTAATAATAAAGATTACTGTAAAAGTAAATTCATTCCAGGCATTTTTCGAAATTGAAGTTGCCGTTAATAAAAAAAAAAAAAACGCTGTAAAAAACGTAAACAAACCGACAACTGTTTGAGAGCCACTGAATTTTACAAAATCTACCGCCGATTCTCTCTCTGGTGGCGAATAGCGCAACCATAGGCACAAGTACCAAGTTTTACCTTTAAAGGTTAGTACGCTACCGAGCCTGAATTCCGGCCACTCGGTTGTGCTATTTATTTCTACACGAAAAAATTTTCGTGTAGAGAAGTGTAGAATATTACAAAGTGACAGTCAATTGTGTAGATGTTTGGCACTTGTATTTTGAATTTTCAGCAAACAGAATAATGTGTAGTGGTTTCGTGAGTTTGCTGTTGATGTACGGCGCATATTCTTGGGACGCGAAGTTAATGCCACATTCTGGTGCTCAAACTTTAATAAATTGTAGGTAGAAATTTTCTCCATAATATACTTATTGAAAATTTTAAATTGGTTGTGCGGCAGACTACAGGACCATATTAAACATCGCTGTAATTTTCTTTTCCGTGAAAAGTACAAGCCTCCAGCCATGGCCTTCATATAAAAGGCCTATCGCGACTTGCAATCTGACAGGTACTAAGCTACTTTTTAAAATGGTGTAGTCCTCTCGCTATTAAGATTTATTGGGAATTGCACAATGACAATTGTTTGACATTTCTCTGACAATTAGTAAATATTATCTATGTGAATGGTGCTGCTAGGTTGAATCCGCGAATAGAGTCTATTTTCCTATTATCCGGAGACTGGTTTCGAAGTTTTTGTCGCGTAAAAGATATTTCGGATAAGTGTCGTGAAAGTGGTGTGTTTATTGTGCTGTATACGCGAGAACTTTGCAATTTGGAATACCTGCCACCTACTCTCGGCAATGTGAATTGTAAACAATTGCCGTTTGTGGTTGGTAGGATTTATTCCACTTTAAAAATCATCAAATTTTGATAATCTGCAAATTCTTCTACACAAACGATATTTCGGATAAGTGTCCCGATGAATTGAGGTCTGATGCTAAAGACTTTTTATATCTAAATTGCTTGTGAAAAATTCCAAAACAACATTGATTGACATGACATATGAGTTTCCTCATATCTCCTGTAGGTGGATCTCGTGAATTTCTTTATAACCGTAAAAAAACATCACTGTGTGGACTGGTTGGGAAAAGTAGCTTAGCTCCGCCATCTTGTAGGTTAATTGCTTTTGCGATAGGCCTTTTATATGAAGGCCATGCTCCAGCCCGCTTCACCTTTAAGTTGTTGCATAACAACGTTAACACCGCACTACGCTCAACTTTGGCGGCATGGGATTTAGAAATTAACTTTCTTTCCAAATAACCTTTACAATGTACCAACTGTATGCGAAATACTATATGTTACTATTCTATCAATGCTTATTTCAGCTCTTCAATTTTAAATTCATTCAAGTTTCCTGCCTGATCATACTGCTATATTATCAAGCAGATCGAAGCTTACGAAAGCAACCAAGCTGTAGTAGCAAATGTTCAAAACTAGTTTCACGTTAAATTCAATTAGACTGAAAGAAAATAGGCGTAGTTTTTCTAAGTTAAACAATTATGTAATTGTTTTAATAATTTTTTATTTGATATATATTTCCTTTACACGAATACCTAATTTTCATCCATGCATGTCATATCGCGTACACATGCGGTGCTGAAAATTTTTTAATGTCGCACTAATTCAATTAAACAAACAGCTAATTAAAGTACATCCTAGTAAAACTATCTGCAAAAAAAAACCAAATGTGCTGGATAATCAATCATTCAAGTTCTGCACGAACTATCGTACGTACGAAATTTGTAAATTTGTCGACAGAAAGTGGCGACGTAACTATTGAACAAATTTCAAATTTTCAAACAAAATTCAAAATAAAAGCGCGCTCAAAATGGCCAAAATGATTGCTTTCCGTGACCAAATAAATAGCAGACCATTTAATTCAGGCACCTCGTGCCTGAAAAAACTCTCCACTTGTGCTGCAGAGCCACCTAAGAGCGAAGAGCAACACTGAAATTCTGACACTTTTCAGGCAACGTTTCAGGACGGGCAGCGTACCGATTTTCTCAAGTGACCTGAAAAAAAATTCAGGTCCGGAATTCCGTCACTCTTCTCCCATGCATTTTAAAGGGGGACAGGAATTCAGGCTCGGCAGCGTACTGACCTTAAGTGTTTGCGAAATCCCTAAATTTGTTACACTTTTTATTTCGAAATGTTTGAGTACATTGTCTGTTCCATATTTTCATTAATAAAAACTAATTCACTAGCTCCGCTGGCCGCTATAAACCCTCAATCCATCACATGTCCACCCCCCCATGTTTACGATTGGTTTAAGATTGCATTTTTCTATACCTTCATTAAGCTTACGCCGCACGATTACACCTCCATCTGATTGAAAAAAGGTATGTTCCCGTACTACGATTAATTGCAATTAATTGCAATGAAGCGTACTAAAACGGAGTAAAAAACTCTGTTTTAGTACGCTTCATTGCAATTAATTGCAATTAATCGTAGTACGGGAACAGACCTAAAGATTGAATTTACTTTCGTCGACGAATGTTACATTATTCCAGCGACTTCGATTCCTTTCACTGTATGCTTTGACGAACGCGTCTCCTTTTTCTATTTCTCTCATTTGCGAAAGTCTTTGTCTTTTTCCTTTCTACACGTCCGTGGTAGTTGGGCAGTAACTTTCGAACTGTTTATAGATAAACTTGTTTACCGCACCTAACCTTGGATTTTCCCAATAAATGAACGTTCCTCCGCTTCAGTTAATTCCTTTGCTTGATAATTTTTTAAATTCTACTCTTCCTTAATTTTTATACCGCCTTATAATATCACCCACTGCACTTTTACTCATATTCAAGATTTCAGCAATTTTTTTATTTGTTTGTCCTTTCTTAAAGTGATAAATCACTGATTTTCTTCGTTCCAAACTAGATTTTTTCCCCATACGACCCATTTTTCAAAAACTTATTTTGAACTCTCCAAGATTTACACAATTTACTTCCGAGTGCACTGTCACATTCGAGTATATACAAAAGAATGCGCAGTTAGCTAAAACGGTGTCCTAAGCTTGCATAGAAATAAGTTTCGGGGAAAATTCCAACATTAAAGTAACGCTAAATAATTGAGTTTTCTTTATCATATCACTATTCCTAGAACGGTGTTACTCTTAATGCTAAGTTTTCCTGACTTTTATAATAAGCATAGTAGCAGTATAAAAATATAATACAATTTTTTTTTTACACATTCATTATCCTTTCATTTAACTACCAAAAACTTAATCAAGTTTTAATCGAATATTAAAGTTACTCTGCCGAAGTCTTCGACACAACAAGTAACAGGAAATACTTGGCATTTCATTTGTCAATTATCAGGAGTATCGGCTTCTTTCCATTGTCAAAACTTCCTCTTCAAGCAATGGTCAGATAATGGAGACTTGTCAAAATTTATCTTACATATACGTACGCACATGCCTCCTAGTTAATGAGCTATTAAAGTTTGATTCAAGATTTATAAGTTTATTTCCCTATTATAAGATCATATATGAATAAACACACTGTACAGATCGATTTGAGACAGGTTTGAGTATTTTGGTTTTTTTAACCAATGCTTTATCCTGTAAGTAATTCACCCTTACGCTATTTAAGAACGATGGCAAACGCAGTTTTCGTAACTTTGCTAACGCTACTGTAAATTCAAATGAGTATAAATCGAAAATTTTTGATTTTATAATTCGCGGGGTGATTTGCAAAGATGCGAATAATATATCAATACTTTTGAAAGTATCAGTATTATGTTCATATTTCGAAAAAAAATTAAACTTAGATTTTTTATCTACTGGTTTCGAAACCACAGTTTTCGTTATGAAGCTCCTAGAAACGTCTACCAGAAACGGGATCAGTTGGTCGCCAGCAGTGTCTTCTAGCCAATTATATATTATAGAGTGATTCTCGTTCTTCAACATTTTACCGCCAACCTGAAAAAATATATCAATATCCGAATTGACTTTCTATAAATGATAACACCTACACAATAATAACTGCTGAAGGATTCTGATGTAACATTTGAACCCAGCTTCGACAGGTTGGGTATCAACTTTAAAAACGCATTCTCTCCTAACGTGAAAATTCCTTTGAATATACTGGCATACATTTCGTCTGCAATGATATAAAAAAAGTGATGGTAACACTAAAATAATCGATGATTGGTAAAATAGCTTACAGCCTAAAAATTAGATAAATTCTAAATACTTGCCATTGTTATCCGAAGAGTTCGTTTTCTTCAATGCATCATCAATTTGGTCCAATAATATTAGCGTATAATCACTTTGAAATAAGGCACAATTATTCGATAGAACTCCAAGCGTTGCATACATATTTTCAGCATAGTCGGAGAGAAACTTATTTTTGAACAATGTAAACTTTGAATTATGGCATAATTGTGCCAAATATTTGTTTGATAATTGTTTAGGTTGGTCAATGTTTGAAATTATCCTGGCTCTCTTTCTAGAAATATTTTCCTCCGAAGAATCAGTGTAGCTTTCAAAATTATTTTTTTTATTTCTAATGACTGTGTATTCAACTTGCGTTTGCCAATCTAAGGGCAAAGCCGCCAAACTTTTCAGAATTCCCGATAAATAAGAAGTGTTTTCTATTAATCCCGCGCCAGATAGCCGTATGTTGAAGAATAGTATCCTTAGAAATTCCATACATCGATTCGCCATTTTAAACGTTTGATCGTACTCAAGAATTTTCGCGCATTTTTTTAAAATGATTTTCGAAACCGCTCCCAATTTAAAATTCAGGGCTGCAGAGTGTAATGTACGTTTATAACTTTTAGAGTCACTTAAAAACAAGCCTGCAAAGAAATATAGGCACCGCTTTAATATGAATATGAAACATTAGCAAAAAACCAACAACCACTTAAAAAAGGAAAATAGCTAAATATTAGTTATGACACAATCATTAATGGAACAAAGAAAAGTTATTGCAAAATATGGAGTTTAAATTGACTTGCTACGTGGATTTGGATACAATACAACTGAAGTAGTAGCAGTTGTTCGACGATATATATTATAAAGTGGCAAACAACATATGTCAGATGACGAACATCCAACCTCAGCCTGTACAGTACCAACCATGGGAGTGTTCGGCTAAATCTATGAAGGTGATTTTATAGTTGTTGTTTTGCTTTTTGATAAGTTTCAAATTCTAGCAAAACTGAAGAGGTGAGCAGGTCAATCAACTTGATACAAAACCCGCTAGAGGAAGACTACCATACTGTGATGGAAAATAATCAAAGAGGCAAATTCGTGAAATTTTAATGCTCGTAGAGCAGGGTGCGTTCAAAAAATCGTGAAGGCGTCTTCGTACCCATTAGCGAAGCACTCCAGGTTGGCCACTTTGCCAGGAATATGCGTACGATGTGGCTTTTTTTATACACTTCAAGAAAAAAAGGGCTTAGTTCACCCGTCATTGGCACAATATCCAACAAGGAACAAAGGAAGGGGCTGTATGCGCACAGGACCGCGCCTTGTGTGGTGGATTTGCCGAGACGTATCAAAGCATATTTTCTAGATAGAGGAGCTGAAAATGACACAAAAGACATACCAAAAAGACAGCTTCGAAGCACCTATGACTTTGGCTCAGAGTGTGCCAAAAATCAGGTAAGCTTACAAAGTAGTGCAAAGTTTAAGAAGCGGAGACACGTTGAATGCGTTCAAGACGGCTCCCGTGTCCATAGATACATTATAGCCACGCTGTCGACACGGGAGTCATGTTCATACAGGTTTATTAGCCAAGCGGTCGACACGGGAGCTGTGTTTCGTACATATACGCCATTTTGCATGTTGTCTCGTGACTGTTCGAACGTGTGGAGCTTTGCAGAATTCCCGGAAGGTGCGTTTACACGAAAAAATTTGCGCGATGTTCTTATAAAAACATTTTTTATTGTTCCAAAGTAGAAACAGTATAATATACCTTTGTTTAGCTTTCACTTTTTAAAATAAATTTGGGGGCTATGCTACAATGGATTTTCCGTCTAGTTCAAAAAGAGCAAGAACGCAAACCCCAATGGATGAGAGCGAAGATAGTGACTTTGACGATATTGTATATGACAGTGATATTATTAGTGAATCGGACAGAGAAAGTTATAGTGATTCGAACAACGAAAGCATTGCACCAGATTGGTCATATTCTCGGGAGCCTGCTACACAAATTCCGTTTAATCCTATATACTATTTCTATCTAGTTGCTGATGATAGTTTTTACAATCTGATTATCAACCGATCAAATGAATATGTTGTCGAAATACTAGGTCGATCATTAGGTGATAGAATTCGTATCACTCAGTGGAAAGACATTACAGTTGAGGAGTTAAAAACATGGCTAGGGCTAGTATTTCATATGGGAACGTTGCGTTTGAATAGGATTAGCAATTATTGGAAGAAGGATTACCTTTTCAAAATGAATGTATTTTCACAGTTCATGTCTAGAGATAGGTTCTTTCTCATAATGAGAACATTGCATTTTAATAGCAATTATGAAAACAGTTCAAGCCTCGATAAAATAAAACCCCTGATCAAAATGTTCAATGGCCGAATGAATATGATGTATGTGCCTAAACAAAAATATTTCGGCAATATATGAAAGGCGAAAAATCGAGATATGATGTCGAATTATATATACTTGCGGAGTCTTGCGGTTTGGCGTTAAAATTTATTATCTATGGTAGATCTGCGGATGAAGAATTGGGAGGCAGAAATCATACTCAAAAAGTTGTCATGAAACTAATGGAAGGCAGAACAGGAATCGGACATTCCCTTTTTATGGCTAACTATTATACCAGCGTGCAACTTGTAGAAAATTTATTGAAAGAAAAAACTTTCGTCACAGGTACTTTGAGGATCAGTAGGAAAAGTAACCATGCAATGTTTTAAGGAAAAAACTAAAAAGTGGTGAAAATGTTAGCCAATATAACAAAACAGGAATTTGTGTGATTAAATGGAAAGATCGCCGAGAAATCCTAACCATATCATCGAAATTTGAGTGAGATTATTAACACAACAAATAGACTCGGAAAACAATGCCAAATACCTGCGATTGCAGCCGAGTATAATAAATTCATGAGTGGTGGACTTTCACGATCAAATCTTGGCCTACTACCCATGGCAACGTTAAACTCTTCGATGGTATAAGAAACTGGGCATTCATATACTTCAGTCAATTTGATTGAATGCTTACTATTTATATATTTCTGAAATGCCAAAAATTTCATTGTATGACTTCAGAATATCAGTAATAAGAAGTTTACTTGGACCACTCCCACCTGCCTTACCCCAACAACCCAGAACAAAAATTCATTTGCCAAGATTCTGTGAGAAAGATGATAGGGGCAACACGATGCAAATATTGCTGGCAAAATTACTAAGAAACGACAAGCGGCATTATTTTGCTGCCATGATTGTCCAGAAACCACTGGTTTATGTTTAGAACCATGCTTCGAACTTTTTCATAACTACTAGTATTCTAGGTTATTTGTATGATAGTTCTTTATTATATTAGTAAGTGAATAAAAAGTAGCCTTGTATTTACTATTTGTTATTCCATTAATTTTTTGAGCATATAATTTTTTTGTAGGTATTTTTATATATCTGGCGAGCGCACATGCACCAATTGCCGAACCGTTCATTTTTTGTGGTTCAGTAAGCCGTTTTCATACTAGCGCTATTTTTCTTTTTTTTTCGAATACACTAGCACTGGTTGAGACGGTTTTGCTCGAACAATATAAAAACAATGCACGGCGTCCAAGCGACGCTCGCTTTTTTCGTATGACGGGCATTCGAGAAAAAATCGTGTTCAAGAAAAAAACGTCTCGGGCAGTGCTTGTGTGAAAAAGGCCTCAGGGGTCCTAAAAGTAGCAATATGAAAACAATGCCGTTGTTCACACGGCTTGAATGCGTATGTTGTGGTGGTACGCGGATGAGCGAACACATTGCTCCATAAATGCATCAATCAGAATTATTAGATTGCGGATTGATTTTTGCAGATCCGCACGAATCTTTAATAGTTCAATACGCATTGAACATGTTAAAGAGGTGGCTCGGGTTTTTAAAGAAATCTAAGCAAGCTTAAAAAGTAGTGCAAAGTTTAAGACACGGATATGAAAGAGATGGGCTCCGGTTTTTAAAGAAATCTTTAATCCTGTACATAGCTCAATATTATTAGAGCCGACTCTGATATCGAGTTAAGGACAAGAAGGGAATCGCGATCACAAATTAATAACCTTTATGAGTAATGATATCGTTGGACATAAGTCGAGGATGTTAAAATTTAGCACATCTAACTTAAATAAAAATTAATGATCTCCCACTGCAAGTGGTCACATCAGTCAGGTATGCACTATGAGCTGATGTCTGATGAGAACCAGTGCAAACTTTCGAAACCACTTAGTTAAAAAAATTTCAATTTTAATCATCCCACAAAAAACAATTCCATTTGATTCTGCTTTCGGAGTCTAATTTCGCAAAACCATCGTTTCCCGTATCAATTATCATCTGCTTTGATAAGCGTTAGATAGAGCCGATATACGTTGTTTGTGCTAATTCATAGACAAGAAGGGAACCGCGATCACAAATTAATAACCTTTATGTCACCGATGTTAAAATTATTTTTTTTACTATACGGAATGTTTATAAATCGTATATACCTGCACACAAAATTGACGCAAATTCAAACAAAACCTGACGATTTCGCCCATCTGTTGACCAAGATGTTTCCACAGTTGCAAATCGAGAAATTGGCACTTCCACTTGTTGAAGGTTGGTCAAACGCAAATCAACTTTATCTTCCTAAAAAAAATTAGCGGTAAGTTTTGTAAATTATAAGGTAAATCTTTTTTTCATACAATACTAAAATAAAAGCTGCCATCGTATTCGGTTTTATCGAAGATCGCGCCATTGGAGCCCAATATCACTGATGTATCAACATCTTTTAACACTTCGTTAACCAGACTGTAAGTGATTTTCCCTCCAGAATGTTTAGCATATGTTTTCAAGGTCTAAAAAAGTTAAAATGTTATAGTACAAAAAAAATGTAATTCGAAAGGAAAGACGAGTGTGGCAGTAGAGTAGAAATGAGTACATCTAAATAAATCGTTTGATTAATCTTTAAATTAGAATTCGACCACTCATTTTCATTTCTTTATCAAAATTCTCTAGCTACATAGTATAGTCATTGTTTTACGATTAACTGTTGAAACATAATGGCATTTATAAACAAAATGTCTTACATTAACTAAATCCCACAATTTATAAGTTGCATCCAGAGCTATATGTTCGAATACTTCAGGTACTACATCAATGTCGGTTGTATCATGCTGCTCCCAAAAGAATTTCACAGTTCTCGCGCAAAGACCGGAGTATACGTGGAAATGGGCCTGAATAAATAGATTTATTTCAATATAAAATAATATCACAATTGAATGGTACCTTTTCTTGCATATTTTCGGCGAAACCAGAGACAAATTTAGACTCTTTAGGCTTTCGTGAATGACCAAATGTTTTTTTGGCTTTGTTGCTCGAACTCTCTGAAGTTTTTGCTGTTGAAGGGTTGGGTAATTTGATTGACTTCATCGTCCGTCTTTTCTCTGAAAAATTCATTTTGAAAATAAGAAAAAATTTACGCAATTTTTTCAGCGACGTATTTAAATAGCTTAACTAAATAGGACAGTAGTAAAATAATGAACAAAAACGACGCTATAGTAAATCGTTGCAAATTACAATTTAATCGTTGCAGATCCATAGTGTGTTAATTTATTTTTAACATTGTTTGTCCGTGTGGTAAAGCATACACAAGGGGAACTTTGAGCTTTCGACTTTATAAAAAGAATTTTTTGGGGAGCCCGACATCGTGTTCTTACATTACTGTCATCTAGGAGTAATGCGTATAGAAGCTTTGTATACCTACCTTTGCATGACCCGCAATGTGTGGATAATGCTTGAGTGATTTTGACACAAAAGCTTATTCTCGCAGCTACTAGGGGAAATTGGTGCTCTTATTTTTCATACATTTTACTAACCCGTGATGATTTGAAATTTTCATCTTTCCGTTTTATATAGCACGCTAAACCAATGTATGCTCGCAAGCTCTTTCCCCCATTTTTGCGAGTGATGAAAACCGCTTTCAAGCAACTTACATGTGCATTGCTGAGATTGTTTGCTTCATGCTCGCTGCTGGAATGCATTACAGCCATTCCCTTTGAGAACTATCTCAGATCTTCTACACTGACTAAGTTTTGTGAGCTTTTGGGTAGTACTTGTCCAAATCGTTTACTTAATGCATATGACACATTTTCTGTTCCCGGAGTAGAACACTGTAAAATTTGCACAAGTCCCTTAGTTTTCCCTCACTACTACTACTAGCACACGAAATCAGGCGAATTGCTTCTATCATTCTCTCTCCTGTTTTCATTTCCTAATCTCTTTCTGCTGAACATTTTTAAGATACTTTATCTTTTACGTTTAATGATCTTTAGCATTTAATGTATCTATGGAAAGTAACAGACAATGAAATTTGATTCAGCGTGAAAACGAAATTAGGCATTGATGAATGATTGAAAGAAAATGAAATCAAACAGGAAAACCGGCTTTGCAGAATGGTTCAGCAAAATAATGGGTCAGATCACTAGGCCACTCATTGAATTTCAATACTCTACACCTCGTAAAAACATGTTTACCCAAATTCTACCCACCCTTTTCGAACACTCACATATTTTAGAATCAGCAGTCGAGTTAAAGTTAAAAGGTTTTATTCCACGCAACAATATAAAAGTAATCATACAGACCGGGGCACATTATCTTCATTCCCGGTCTGGACATCGACGGCATAACTTCCCACCAATAGCCCCCGACTCTCTAGCGCAAAAGACACAGTTAAGTGAACCAGTCCGGTTGACAATCGAGAGTCGACCCACTGAGATAGTAGAAATGGAGTGCCCAAAAGTAGTGGACATGCGCGAAACTTCTTCCCGCAACTGTTTCGGGAAGCAGTTTCGCCAGTGAGGTAGTAGAAATGGAGTGGACATGCCCATAAGATTTACGTTGAAGGGGATGTTATTAATTTTTTAGCTACTCATTGTCAAATCGAGTCAAATCCAAGTAGTTCCCCTCCAATTTGACAATGAGTGCTAGGCATTTTTAAAATTCTTTGTGCGCGAGAGGATTGAAAGGGCTAATTGTGGAAAGTTATACCGTTCGTGTCCATGGGCTGTTCGGGAAGAAGTTTCGCGTCGTGTGAACATGGTCCGAAACGTCAAACTTGTATCGAGAAACCAGTGAGGTAGTAGAAATGGAGTGGACATGCCCATAAGATTTACATTGAAGGGGATGGTCGTAATTTTTTGTCCACTAAACGTCAGATCTGTAAACGTCAGATCAAGTAGTTCCCTTCCAATTTGACATTGAGCGGAGAATGGCGGAAATGCTGCTTTAATATGGTTTGTGCGCGAGAGAATTGAAGGGGCTAATGGTGGAAAGTTATACCGTCGATGTCATCTCCACTTATACTACCTCACAGCGAGAAACGGTGCTGCGTCGTTGTCGGTTTTTGTGCGCGCATCATAGGGACTCGGTACAATTGCTTCGCGTAGTGTGAACGGGGATATTTGTTTCATGCGAAATAAAATTAGGAAAATTGCATCTGGGTGATCAATATGTGCAAAAGATATTCGTTTTTGGACTGTATTTATTTTTATTTTTTTTAGTTTGAAATATATAAATGTCATTACAGCAAATGTGGAAGCAATACTCGGAGGTACTACTAACGAACTTGATGGCGTATTTGTTTCACCCAAACTAATGGCTCGTCTGTTTCACATTTACGTTGCGCGCAGTGTGAACACCAAGGGTGAGCAAACAGTTTCGCGAAACATCGTTTGAACGCAGTTTCGAAAAACAGTTTCGCGCAGTGTGAACGCACGCTTTCATTTCCTTAAATCTCTCTCTTCTGAGGAGAAGAGTAAGCAGCTCCTCTGTGTTTGTTACTCTATCTTTCTGGTTAAGGCAGGCTGTTGCTAAACTTTGTTTTTCTATGCTTTATCTAACCTAATAATGGATCGGGCTGAATATGTTCAATTGTATACAGTACCTGAAACGTATCAGCCTCCGGCTGACGGGAATTTACATTTAGATACCCGATATCCAAATCTTAATTCGAGAGACTTTCGTAAGCGATTACCAGAACGCGATGTCAAGCATCAGTTTCTGGAATCCCTCAGTTTCAATGAAAATGGGTTGATGATTCTCGCGTCGAACGATCTCGTTGGTCGGCACTGGTGTGGGAGCATTTGGGGATATGAAAAGATGGAAAATATAAGCGAAAGTACTGCGTGCTTCAAGCTGCAATGTGATTCACCTGTTACACGATTGAAATTTCTTCAGGATAAAATAGTAGTTTGAATGTGACTCGCTTTGTTACTTAAATTAAGTCTCTGCATTTAGTTTTTAGCCGCTCAAGCAAATGGTTCCTTGAAATTGTGGTCGACACAATCGGAAGCAAGAAGTGCTGAAGGATTTTGCCTGTTTATGATAAGTGAACGAACTGAGCATTTGGGTATTATTCTTGATTTAGACGTTCTGTCACCGCAAAGTATGAAGGCTGTTACAGGTTCAAGCGATGCCACTCTTAAGGTAAATTTTCAAATAAATACTTCAAATAACAAAAATCTGCCAATTTTAAAACCATTGATACATCGTCGTTTTTAGCACGTTAAGCTTTTCGCACACTATTTTGACTCGAAACATTTCGCTGTTGTATCGCGTAATTCAAGCGTAAAGGCTGGTACTGAGTTCGAGTTCACGTGAAATTTTGACATGTTTCCATTATCTGGTCATTCTTTCGAGCGAAAATTTTGACAACGGAGAAAAGCAGAGACACTGCTCATTCTTGACGGATAAAATGTCAAGAATTTCACTTTTCGATCGATTTTCTTATTGGAAAGTCATTTGCACTGCTCAATTTTCAAATTGAAACACTAAATGTAACTTTTTCGCTCAAAAGAATGAGCTGCACAAACTAAATTGGCGTGAAATGATTGACAACATGTTTCAGTGCCATCTATGTTTTCGAAGCGAAAGCAACTTCAAAGCAACTTTTCATGCGAAGAACACAGTACCAAACTTGCTTATTTTCAAGCGAAATTTTCGCCGAAACAGATTTCGCGCGAAATTTTGTATGAAAATTTCGCGTGAAATCGAACTCAGTACTATGCTTAACACAATTACAAACCAACAAACCGAAAAAATGTTTCTAAAGTTATTCATCAATTTCGAATTGTTCCTCCTATCTAGACTGTCCGGTTTATTTATATTTGAAAAAAAACTAGCAATAACTAATTTAATCAAAGCCAACAATCGATTTTCTAGGTGTGGGACTCGGGCTCTGCGGACCTGATTTGTTGTTCCTCAATGCCATTCTCTCATTCTGATGCAATTACCGGGATAGCTTCTTCTCCAAATATGAACGAAATATTTGCAACTAGCTCACGAGACAAAAGTGTGCTTGTTTGGGACTATAGACTACCAAGACCTGCCAAAGGTCTGAGACTAGCAAAAGTTATTTAGAATCATGTTTGGCAGTATTCTTCTTATTTCAGTTTTGTGCGAAAATCATGCAGTCGGATTTTCAACTATTTATTGGTGCCATGACTGTGAGTTGGGAGGAAATGTACTTCTTGGTGACGAATCCGGTTTCGTTTATCAGTACGATATAAAAGTACCACATAAATACGTCTCTAAGTTGAAAATCATAAATAGAGAAATCCGAAAAATCGTTTGCAATAAGTACGAATTCACATACATATATTTTAATTAAAATTAAAAGAAAATGTCTTTTCAGATCCAAAACTGCAGTAATTTCTGACTCTAACGTAGTGTGTGTTTATAACAATATGGATACTTTGATTTATAAAAACAGAGAAGCTGAAAATTTTGTCCGTGATATTTCTTGGAAGAGTAGCGATGATTTTTATACTGTTGGCTGGGATAAGAAGGTGCGACATCATAAATTAAAACCTGAGGATGTTTAAGTAAATTTTCTGATGTGCAAAATTTGAAAACCCATTTTTCTCTTTAAATAAGCTCATTGCCAGATATGCCCAAAACATTTCAGAAATATTTCCAAAACATTTCGGGAATATTTCGATCACATTCGTGCGCAGCCTTAGTCCGTCCGGCTTAAATCGACTTGATGCACCACAGCCGGGAAATTCGACCACCAATTTGACAGAATCTGATCATATGAACGAAAATAGCATCCCATTTTTGATCTAGTCCCAAGTGCTTGGAAGTACTAATTAGTAAAAATCGAACACGGCAATTACTACAAACCATTCACGTATGGTCTCTTGCGGTGGAAGGTTATAGCCGAAGAATTACAAAATGATTTGTTTTTCTCCGAAGGATGGTCTTTCTTTGGAATTGAATATACGTGAATCATCGCGTCGATAAAGGCCGGTATCAATATGTTGCATCTTTGTGTATCATATCACCGGTGCGTACCAGTGGATATGACAAACGTATCTTCGTTGCGTATGAAAATATGATACAAAAAACGCAACCAACTCGATCGCATTAAAGAGATAATACGATACGAAGTGGAGTCATGTGTGAACATGTTGCGTTGCACACAATAAATTAGTGAATAAAAGCGTTGCAGCTGCGTATCGAGCTTTTTTTTGAAAGTGTTAAAACTAAACAATATTCGAACCCGATAGCCAATGCCGTTAATTTAAAGCCAACCTCGTTCCTTAGAAAATAGGAACTATTGACGGAAAAAAATGCATTACAACGTTGCAACAACTACTTACTGAATCAGCGTTACACGACTTTATGAAGTTTAAACCAGGCTGGTTGATTAAAATAAATCAACCTGTTGCGGAACAGCCTCACCGCCAACTAACACATACACCCACAAAAATCGTGAATGCAGTGCTGCATGCAACAGTCAAATATATTGCGTTGCTCGCCAAAGCAGGCTTTCTAATGCATTTGATTGTTGCACGTTTGATTGCGACACGACGGATTCGCTGACCTGAGCGCAGCTGATTTGCGACAATACTTGCATCAGGTGCGTTATCAGGCCAGCGAAACTAGAAATGTTGGATGCTGGCTGCGTGTGCTGTGCAACAGGTGCACAGCTGATAGCGGCTAGTGAGAACCGGTGCGTGGCGGAATGCGAGGAAGGCTGGGAGATACTAACGATTCGTCAGTTGGGTTGGAGGTTGAGGTTTTGGAAAACCGAACGCAATGTAAAATTTAATTGGTTCTGAATGGCGTACGCGGTGAAATATGGGTCGTGGTTTGTGTGCCGTATCGATATATCTGGATAAACAAGACGATTACTTCGTATTCTCAATTGCCACTTAAGTAGCTAGCGGAAAATATCTTCGAAAATGGTGTTAAAAGCTATTTCGGTATACATAAGTATCTGCGAACAAACAAGTGAATGACCTTTGCCGCGGAGACTATCAGGGAAAAAATCTTTAGTACGAGTTCATTAAAACCAATCAAAGTGCCAACCATAACTGCAATTTGTGTGACTGGTGCATTCGTTCCGGAAGTTATCAATGACGGAATCCGAATAACGTTAAAACTGAAAGACTTAGTGTTCACTTATGTTTGTGATCTTTAGAAGGAGCTGAAAGCTCATCAGGTTGTGAAGAACTTTGAGGCTGGAACAGTTTTGAATGGCGAGTCCCAATCGTAGACGCAGCAAATTGAAGATGTTTAGTCGATGAAGCAGGACATTTAATGAGCCCCTAATTCATCTAATCACCCAAGTCCGATCAACCATCTGATGTTCGAAAAACTGGTTTTTTTCGTCTCTTTGCAGTGAGATATTATGTTGAAGATACGAAGTTCTTTAGTTGTATCCAATTCAAAAGCAAAAATCTTGAGTTTTTGTTTATGAAATTGAAATGTTATGTAGAAATATTTGTTTTAGAAAAACTGAAGTTATGAAATTAGTGATTAAAATTTCATCTCCGTGTCCACCACGGTCGACCGTCGTCAGGATTTCGGTGAGTTATTATTTTCATTTATTTTTCCTTCATTTGAATTAATGATTTTTTTGTATGTACGAGATATTGATTTTTTTTTATCTTGTACTATTGTTGTCATTATATCAATTATTCTGAAATATTTATACATTTTTTTGAGTTTGTGTCATGTATGCACATATGAATGTAGAATGGAAACCAGCCCAATCGCATTGCATTCGGGCAATGCTTCCATCCCTAATTTTCCATGGCCCCTTAAGGGGGAAAATACATGTGACTGCTAAAAAAATCGATTGTTTTTTATTACATCAAAATGTTGGAAATGCTCTTAAAATCCACCAACAAGAGTTTTGGAGAGATATTCTTATTAGCTCTCGAGTTATAGTTAGTTATAGGCAGCGCGGCGTTCCAGGTCGGCCGAGCTTTAGAACTTCAAACGCGTTTTTCTCAAAGTAGTACTTTTTCAACTTCCGTACAAAATATCTCGAAAAATATTGAACCAATCCGGCTCAAATTTATGCCACATCTACAAAAGAGTATTATCTGCTCGTTGAACCTACATGTTATTGTAATTTCGGAATAAAATTTGTTTATTAATGATTAAAACGTGATTTTTTTTAAAAATAATCGTTTTTTTTTGTTTAATCTAAAATTAATGTAAAAATTTAATTTTTTTTTTATAAGTTTTATTGGTTCACCTATGAATTATACATCTCATTCGCATATTTTTTCTCTCTCTGAACGTTGCAAGTTTCCCGGAAAAGGCGTTAAGTTGTACGAGGCAGTTTTTGATGTTTTTTTCATTCGCTCGCATCGCCGCCATTTTGTGTTGAAAAATTATAAAAAAAATATTTTCATTTACTGTGAGACATGTACTTTAAGGATTTAAAATTAAAAATTTTCTGAATAAACAATATATATATTTTAAGTCAATCTGAAATTAGCATTTTTTTCGATTTTACATGTATTTCCCCTCTTAAATGTTTGTATTATCCGTATTATGATTTTATGTATGTGCCGTAGCACAGAGGTCGAGTTCGTCCCAAAATCCTTGCCGGATTGAGCTAGCTGGCAGGTTTGGTACGCGGGACAGAACCGAATCCGACCTGAATTAAAATGTTGCACTGACGGCGGCTCGGCTGTCTTCAAGTTCCGCAACAAACCTTAAATTATTTTTTACAAACCAATGCTCTGTAGTATCTGAAAAGGGGAAACTATTACTGGAGCATTTCGTCAATATTTCTATACTATCTCTTAATAAACATAGAATAAAAAAAATATTCCATACGTTGACAAATGGATCACAGTATTAAAATATATTTTATTGCATCTTAGATACTTCAAACTTTGTATTTATTATTTCTTCATCTGAATCAATTATGGGTAAGCTACTTTCAGCCATTGCTGAAGGAATATTCTCTTCCACCCACCGCAAGTCTTCTTCATTCGTGGTATCTCTATCCGATTGTGTTTTTGTTAGAAGCATTTGATGAGCTGCTCGTATTTTAACGCCATATGCGTCTGTAACACACTGATTTTCTTCGTCATCATCGTCGGGATTATCCAATAGTGGCGTAAATGCATACCGTTGATTATTGTTAGTTGGGCGCCACAATATCATAATCACAAGCAACAGAATTGAAAAAAGAACATGCCAGAAAGCAATTTCAACCCATGAGTCACGCCAAGTCTAAATTACAGATATTCAGATATGTGTTTAAGTATATTTATCATCCGTTGCTTACCGCTGCACATTGTGAGAGATGATTCACTTTGATTACGTACAGTATAAACATGAGAGAAGCCAATACCGCAAATATTAACGTGTTCGTAAAATGCCGATATAATTCCAGCTTGACCATATTTCTGAAAGTAGAAACGCAAAATATGTTTTGTATATTCTGTGGATTTGATGGTTTATTTTGTGATACATATAATTTTCAGGAAAAATCATGTTTGTTTCAACTGAACTACTCAGTCTAACGAATATAATTGACAACTTAAAGCTCAAAAAACAACTTAATTCGATTATTTCACTCAATTCCATTCTCTTTACTCATTCAAACGTTCAGAGAGTGACACAAGTATTTGTACATAACCTTCTCGAACGAAAAGCCAAAAGGGAGGTCCTATAACTTAAGAAATAAGCAACAATATACATATTTAATTTAAATTTCATTTTCTCACAGTAACATATAAAGACAATTAAAAAAAACTTCAGAAAGAATCAAAATCAATGAAAAAATGGATGCCACAATTATTTGTGTGCAGCACTTTCTTGTATAGAGTCCCTTGCCAAGGTTTTACACTTCCTGAAAACTAGTGATTGAATGACATACCTCTCTTAACGAGATGTCGACACTTTCCATTATGCAGCTGCTTTGGGAGCCAGGACATAAGGATATTAAGGGGAACTGTGAAACGAACTAACTTGCAAGAGCTGATACACTCTTGCCGGAAGTGCTCTGCAATATCCCGATTGACATTTCTGTGGCTTCAGTTAAACATACCATCAGGTAAAAAAATCAAAGAACGCTCTGAGATCCTGTGGTGAAGCGATGGTTGTCTTTACTGGGTAATATTTGTTTGGCAGGCATCTGCCAGAGCTGCAGATGAAAAAAGGAAGAGAAATCAGTTGGTCGATTCCTGTGTAAATGTATGGCCATCGTTGGAAGAAGGATGAAGTCTCTCAGCTCATACCTCTTTGTTTGCCTAAATGAAGTTGCTTTGGTGGACTTAAATGAAATCACTCAGTTCATCAAGGACCCATGGTGGCTCTCCATTTAATAAGGGTTGTACACTACGCAGTGCGTGATCACAATGTTCTCTTGTGTGCCTAAGCGTGCCGTCACCGAAGTCTGTCTAGAGGAGGCAACCGCGGAACCTAATTTTATATTTATACATATCTATATGTAAATCCGACGCGGCATCCTTATGATGGAGAATAATTGGACGCTCTGGTTCCTGCAGCTGCATTCGAATTGTGCTTTCATGGGCTACTCAGAGTCTTGATATGAATCTTTTTGAGAATGATTGGCACCTTGTAAATTCTGGTTTTCCGCAGGGAATTGTAAGCAAACGCAACTGGAGGAGTTATTGTAAAACATTTAGAACGCAATTAGAAGTCAAATAAATTCTATGCTACGAAAATTTGAAACTATAAGCAAAGCGAATCGATCATAAATGATGGCGAAATGATAAATATATAGGTACACACAACAGAGATACATATTTAATTTTTACATTTAATTTGAAAATCACCTTCTTAGTCGTAGAGTTCTCGTTGTTTGTATTAGAGCAGTAAATATCCACCAGCATGTAGCGGAATCTAGAATGGCTAGAGGAATACCCGCAACTAGTAGTTGATTGTTCTGCTCATTTTTCACACTGGTAACTCGTAGATATGCTTCAATACAACTCATCAAAAAATAAATAGCTCCAATACCCACTACCCTATGAAGCATAGCACCTAAACGTGGTCTGTTGCGAAGCTTATTAATATATTTATCATTTTTAACATTTCAAACACTTACTTGACAATCCCAAAGCCTAATGAAACGATAATTACAAGCATACGTGCCAAAGTTCGTTTGCCACAAGATACCAATTCCGCAAATAGTTCTGCTCCCGAAACAGAGACACCTGTTGAATTTACATTTTGGTATTCAGCATAAAAAACTGCTTTCTCCATCATTCCCAATAAAACGACTCCACCAATCCAGAACTGAATTCGGAGAAGGTCTCGCCATTGCAAAAATGATATTATAAGCCAAATTATCCCATAAACGACGTACAACAAGCACATGCATCCATAAAACTAACAGTTAAAAATTGTTAGGAAATTACAGAAATAGTACGCATAGCACATACCATTAGCAGCGGTCTATCAGCTGCCGAAAGGTATCCGTATGATGCCTTGATTTCTATTTTTGCATGAAGTTGGAACTCGACATTCTGAACGGAGTCGATTGTTATGAGAAATTCATATAGACCATCCTTGGTAACTGTGTATATTGGATTAAGAGAAACCTATAAAGAGAACATTTAATATTCGCAGATAAACATTTCTTTTTGATGGAGACTCGATGGCCAAATGGTCTGTAACTAATGGTGAAGTAACTAATGGAATAAAATTGTATATTGCGCTAGGCAGATTTGTAAACCGGGGTAAACCCCATTCATGTCTCATCGCTACTTGAACGGATCTGGTCTATCCTTCTGGGGAATGGGATTCTGTAGTATAGATTTTGATAATAGTGAAACCCATAGTGAGTGTGAAGTAACAAATGTTATTCCTTTGGAGAGGTTGGTAACACGAATATGATTTTGATTCAAATCACATTCATTTAAAGATAATAGAGATAGAGAATAACCGAAGGAAAAAAATAGAGATAGTCTGTAATGGAAGTATTGACACTCTGCTACAATGGAATTAAATTCTTTTTTTATATCGTTGATGGTTCACAATGACAGTTTTAGCAGACTCGATCTGCTGAGATGCTTTATGATCGCCCTAGCTTCTAATTTGCTACATACAAATGCTGCCCAACATGGGCCTAAAGTTGTGCTGGTTGACTCCGTCACAGTGGAAAAAATAACCTATGATTTGTAGCATATATCAACCGGCCAGCCAACGTATTGGCCGTCAGACAACAGCGAAATTCCGGACGTCATAAACTTCGCAATCTCGAAGGAAATACCTCCAAACTCCGCAAAACCAGAAGCAGTTTTTGATTTGCCTTCAGATCACTCTCCTGTCATCATTACTCCGGATATGTCACAAAACCAACAACAAAACCAACTGGAGACGATACCTCCCCAACTCAATATTTCTAACAGCATCACTCAAATCACCGGAAGAGGTCAATTCTGCTGTTATTCTTTTCAATGAGCCTGTCCTGGCGGCATTCGACACCGCAACACCTAAAATTGAACTGCACCCGTCAACTCGTAAAACAACATACTGTACATCAATTCAAATCCTTGACAAGAAAAAATACTGGCACGAAGAAATTGGCATCTGCACAGGTTTCCTCAAACTAAAGCACGACTTAACAAAGCTTCTAGTGAGCTCAGGCTGACATTTGCGAAGGACTGTTATGGACCCCCTAAGGTTCCACTCGTTCTTGGAGAATCTCACGCCCACTAAGTATGGTGGATATTCGTTGTGGAAAGCGGTCAAAAATATAAACAAACCTACCATCCGCGAAGCTCCACTTAAAACCGGCAACGGACAGGAGTGACGCAGAAAAAGCCACCGCCTTCCAGTTCACCCAGAACAGGGCAACGCTAATCTCCACAAAAACCTGCAGATCGAGACGATCGCCTATGAAATTAAGAACCGCAGTGTAATATATATTGCAACCCTCGCTCAGCACCCCAACAAGCTGGGGAAAAAATACTAACTCATCGTAAATTTCAGTGATTGAAAAGAACTGACTCATAAGATCTTCCACCTCTAACGTAGAACAAACAACTTTATGAATTTATGATCATTCGCACATTACTCCCAACTACTAACTTCCAAATTCCTTTTCCATTCCCATTTGCAGGTCCTTGAATCGCCTGCCTTGCGATTCTGATTTCGCTGTTCAATAGAAAAATTAGGATCTCGTTACCATGTTTTATAATAGCTTGTGGGCTGCTATTAATTTAAAATTGGTTATTAAACAACTTTTCAACAAAATTCAACAATCCCTTTTCATTAAATTCATCAAATTACACTAGAACGTCCGCTCAGCTTGTTCAAGTTAATGTTGTGAATTGCCGAGTCTGCAACAAAACCAAGCTTTAATCTTTGAACACTTAAGCTCCATTTTGAACACTTAGTCTCCAAAGTAGGTGCGAACAGTATCCATTATTTTCAAATCTTTCTAATTTCCTTCTATTGATTTGTTTAATTCGACTTGTATGCAAATAATAACGTTAAATTTCATTGACGTTTCGCTCTTCCTTTCTATTTAGGATGTTTATTTTATTCTTGTTGATGATTTCTCTCAAGCTTGTTGCCCTGTTCGTTTTTCTTTTCTACCACTTTTCCGCTGTGAACGCCGCTAGATGAATAGCACTGGCACAAAAAAACTCTGGGAAACCATTTTGCATATCGTTTTTCTGACCTGGATTTACGTGGATTTATTATGGATTATAAGCGGACTCCATGAATTTTACTCAGATGTTCTCCGCCTAGTGAAACACCGAACGCTTGGTCTCAGAGGAGTTGGCTGCAGCTGCGTCAGCCGTGTCTATCTGCTGGAGTTGGAGAAAATCAAGGCACTACTTCGACGATTGTGTGGAAAAGAGACGTATAAAGTTTTATGGATGTGAGATATCTGACATCTCCAAACTCCTTTGCGCCTCATGCAAAGCAAAAAAAAACGCACACCAGAGAGTACCGAACCAGACTTGTGGCCTCGGAAGTTCACTCAGTAACCACATCGTCCAGGCAAGTAAATTCGGCGGACGCAAATGATGTTCCTATGAGTATCTTGGATCACCCCGATGCTGAAATCTTGATCACACTACCCCCCGAAGTAAAAACGACCTATCTTCTCCACCTGCTGTATACCCTATTTATAAGGTTTTTACTATGCTGACTTTTTACTAATCAATTATTACTAATTTAAGTAAAAAAAAACTTAAAACAGTATGTTCCACAAAAACGTCTTAAAAAAAGGATTAAAAACCCAATAATTAGTTGTTTTTCAATTTATATCTTAAAATATACATTATTACAAATTTCGTAAATTCGCCAATCGCCCTTATTATTTATAATAGCTTCGCAAATTCGGCAATCGCCCTTATTATTTATAATAGCTTAGCATCTTCTGCAACAAATTTGGCTCAATTTTTTAGCATAATCCACCCTAAGATGTCGCTAAATATATTTCAAGGTGCGTATAAGTTGCCGTGTACTGGATATTCTTTTCCCTTTTACTCGAAGCATCAGCAGCAACCAAACTTTTTCAATAGCATTCGCATCTGGACTCTGTGATGGCCACTCCAAACTTTGTACCCCATTTTGATACTTCCAAGATGTGCAGAGGCGACTTCGATGCTTGAGATCATTATCCTCTTGTAGAATCTAGTCATCGTTTTCAATTCGATATAATTTCTCTGCGGACTTCAGTAGTCCTTTTTTTATACAAAGTAGGCATGAATTTAGCATCCAAGTTTCTAGTGAAAGTAATTAACTCTCCGAACCTCTTTTGCCATGCCAAACAAGCATCTTTGCTGAATTTTTAACTGCTCACTGGAACATTTTTTTTCCATTTTTTGTCTAAGCCTTCCGCCAGTAGTTGTAGACAACAAAAGATGATTTGTCGGTAAATACTACTTTGCTCCAATCACGTTCCAAATTCTCTTTTGCCCAGCTCAGCCAGTTTTCTAATCGTGTTGCTGTCAGTAGGAGTTTAGGGCTCTTACTTCGGTTTTTATGGCAGATTCCTTGAGTCTCCGTCTAATTGTATTGATTGAGACTCGAACACCTTTTCTAAGAAGTTTTGCCCTGGGCTGCCTCAGACTAAGCGTTGGGTTTTTCGAAACATCTCACAAATCATTTTATCAACCCTTGTCGAAGTACCTCTAGTACGGCCTCTACCTGGGTCATCATCCACATTCCCACATTCTTTATACTTCTTTATCTTCGCAAAAGAAACATATGTTTTCGTAAATTGTGCTGTCACTTTTATACTGATTTTAGGACCTTTTGGATGATTAACTAAAAATACCATTTAAAAACGCTTTTTGTACGCAGTACTCATGTTTTAAATAAGTTTCCTTCACGAAAGCTCAAACTATAATGACAAAATTAATGAGGTGCGAAATTGGTAAAAGTGTATTAAAAGTAATTTACTATTACACATATGTGAGCAAACACAAAGGAAAAAATAACATGAGTCACGTTTTTGTGGAACAAACTGTAAGTGTAAGCAAACGTGTATATGGTTAAAGTTTCGAAGTTGAAAAATTGATATGCATATTTACCGCTGCAAAATAAGTTACAAAGTAAAACCGAAGCGGAAACAACAAAGTGGCACTTCGTATTTTTATTTAGTATTCTTATTTCATACATACACTTGACACTAATTTATCCATGACGCTCCTATTATCCTTATTCTCTAAAGGTGGTTCTATCTATCCTTATTCTCTAAAGGTGGCAATAATTGTCCATCCTGACCTCTCATTGTCCTCGGGCATAATTCCTGTTTTCGGTATTAGTTACAACACCACTTTAATTGTGCTAAAAATAGTTTAATATCAAGGATCAACCAATCTATGATCGACTACTTATAGCTATTCTGGGTGCTGGATATCGCCACCAATATTCCAGCCAACCCACAAATCACCGACGTTTCAGCTGAATATTGGACGCTAGTCTAGACACTTTCAGCTTCACATATTTCCTCCCCTAGTGCTGGACACCAACCTAGCTACCATAGACGTTTTAGTTGGGCGCTTAGTTGATAGTAGATCTTAGGCGCCAACCTACACATCATTACCTACTCGTATATGTTAGATATTGTTGCTTGCACACCAATAAATCATATTTGTCAGTACGAGAAATAGCGATAAACGTCGAGAAATATCTTCTCGAACTATCTCAACCATGTATCTCATAGAACGGAAACTTATAATAATTTTCTAGGAGCCAAGACACAAACAGATTTTCATAGGATGCGAGAAATCGAGAATAGCTTATAAGTATAAACATCGCCGGCGAGATAACTTAGTTAAGTCAGTATTATAGAGCGAGTCTTGCGAACCGAATCTGTCGAAAAGCGAATTGATTGTTTAACGGTGCACGAGTACGAACTCCCCTGAATTGACAAGTGTTCGTACTCTGGATGTTGTTGTTTCGCGCGCTAACCACTATACTGCACTACTTCGGATGCAAAAAACGAACCTATTCTATTTATTCCCTTTTGTACTGCAAGTTTTTGATCCTAGCAATCCTGTCCTAAATCTGCCCATCAGCTTCAGTGCATCCTTTGTTGTCCAACCTGTCTGTTCGCGGGAGGCATTCCTGTTGGAATCGTATGACATCGGATTTTACCCTAGTCGTGAAAAATTCGGCAATATGTTTTGAGCTAAATGCTGACCTCTCATTCAAAACAATTCATTTTGGGTTTGACTTGCTGAGTTCTTTAAAAACCTCCTGAATTTTCGCAATTTAAATAAATTAAATTTATTGATTTATTGCCGCTTGTGTTTAAAAAAAATAATGTTAATGTTATCATATAATGTTAATGTTATCATATAATGTGTTATGAGAAGAATAATGAATAGGTCATGTGTGTCATGTTAAATAGTGATATTTCCATTGTACTTGCGACAAATACATTGCGAAAGGAAATTGAATTCAGGGCGAGATACTCAATTGTGCAACGAAAAGATTACGTGGAATGAATTTCCTTAAAAACGTTCATTAATTAATCGACGAAAACAATGAGAAGCAGAGCATTCGAAACATATGCACAAATCCCGTTCAGTCTTACTTCGATAAATTATTCCAATTATTCAATTTTTCTACTTTTTGCAGAAATAAATTCAGTTTGATGATTTGTTTTTAATATAAACCAATAAGTTGAATGCTGCTGGGATCATCCATAGTCCATGTTATGAAATTATTTCGGGTTTTCAAAGGATTATAGTGCAAATTAATTTAACATACCTTGCTATCTGTAAATGATGGCTGCTTTATCGTATCTGCAGCCTGATTTTCCTTACTCATACTATTCTCTTTGAATTTAAGTTCTGGCAGAATAAAATTCGTGCCGTCACAGTTGTAGACATTTTCTTCAGATTTTATTTCCAACGAATCGTTAGTAGACATCAAAGAATCGTGGACTCTACTAGTCTAAAAGATATATATATATATTTCATACCAACTCCTTAAGAAATATTCGCATACCAAACGGAGGTCATCATAGCATTGTAACTGCTTCAGCCGCCATGTCAAGTGTAAAACTACACCAGGGTTCTTGATGGGATCACATGATACTGAAATATTCACATGTTAATTAGATATATAAAGAGGTTATTGAGTTAGAAGAGTATTTTATCTTTGATTAATTTGATACAACATTGATAGATTATGAAAAAATTAATCAATAGAGTTTTGATTCAGTACAGAGATAAGATGAAAGCTAATAGAGTTATCAATTAAGATTTGTAATTTTATTAGTGCTATATAAACAACCAAATTACGTATATTTAACAATCTAACTCCCTTGAATCGACACATTATACTGGTTTTCCTTTGTGAATCTGATCAAAAGAGTATTTCTAAATTATAGGAACCTTAATTGAACACCAATACGTCAGTTTGGATTATAATTCCATAAACATGTAAAGGTCTTAATGAACTTAATAATCCCATTTATTGAAATTTAGACATAGGTTCTTACATCAATTTGAAACCCAGCATCCTCGAAATATAATAGAAATTTTTGTCATTGAGAAAAAAAACTTTAAAAGTTTGAAGTTTTCCGAGAGGTCTTTGCATTAAATCCTAAAGTATGGAACAAATTTAAATTCTAAGGATAAGTGACATGAGATTTGAAGTCTTTCATATATATATATATATATATATATATATATATATATATATATATATATATATATATATATATATATATATATATATATATATATATATATATATATATATATATATATATATATATATATATATATATATATATATATATATATATATATATATATATATATATATCTATATATATATAATTAATTATATATTATATATCATGAAAATGAAATGAAAATAACAAAAGAGTGTCGCCAATATCGAGCCTCTTATTCCAAATTCGCTTATGCCTTCTAACAATGCAGCCACATATTTATTCGAATCAAGTTCACTAGTAATAAATTGTAAGTCATATGTTATTGCGGATGTTGTATTACACTGTTCTACAAAACCATGTTGATGTCTATCAAATTCTATACTATTTTCTATAAACTTAACTAACCTTATATTGATATTTTTTCATAAATTTCGCCAAGCAAACTTGTTAAAGCAATCGACTTTTAATTAGAAAAATTTTTATCGTCACTTGATTTATGAATAGGGAGTCTCATGGTGTTTTTCAGCTCTGTAGGAAATTCATCTTTGCTAATGTTATTGTTAATGATAGCTGAAATACAAGGGGATATTTGACTAGCAACTAATTTCAAGTTTTCGGAAGTTATTCCATCGATTCCAGGTGCAGAATTCTTCAATTGGTTAATTATAAAAAATACTTCACCAGAATCAGTAGGCTCAAAAAGGGACTTCGAAATAAACGGAATGTTCTGCTTTTCAAAATTGTCAACATTAATCCTAGATTTTAAATCCTTAGAAACTTTTTCACCTATACAGCTGAAATGATCAACCAGATTATTGGCAGTGATGAGAGAGTTAACATTGTCTTATTGCCTAACAAGAGTTATTGATTAATTACTATCCAAACTCTCCTAGCGTCACCCTCAGCAGTTCGAGTATATAACACTTCATACTATACATATTATGGTTCTAAACAATGCTGTTGTTATGAAGCGCTGTTGTAAGAAAGTATGTTGTTACGTACGGTAAAGTGTTTGATCTGGGAAAAAATGTTATATATATTTTTTATAATAGTTCAAAGGAGTTAATTTCCCTCAGTAGTGTTTAATTTGTGTGTAGTTTATATACGATTAAAATTGTGCATTATTTCAATCCAAATTTCATCCAAAAGATCACTGCATTAAAAATATAAGTTACAATTGTTTTATGCTGCAATAGTTATTTTGATACATATTTATTTTATTATTAAGCTGCTGTATTAAGATATTTTCAGCGAAAATCATGTTTTTTTTATTAGAAAGAGAAATTTATATTACAAATAAAAAATTGTAATTTATATGGAGCCTTTTAAAATGCATTCTGAAGCATGAGTACGAGTTATCTTGCTTTAGTGATAAAGCAGAGCTCTCGTGATTCGACACAATTTTCACCGCGGTTAAAATTATTATTTATAACGTTATTTATTTTAGAATTATTGTCTATAACGTTATAATTTCGATAATTTTCGTTGATAATTTTGCTGAATCACCGGTAATTTTTTATTTGTTACTTAAGGTTTAACGTTCAAGGTGTCTATTGTCTACTGATTTCAATAGTTTTCGTTAAAAATTTTGTTAAATCATCCGTAATATGTTATTTTACGTTAAAATTTCGAGGTGGAATGTCAAATGTTCATAATGTATTTATTGTAAAACTAGCGTTAACAACATTGTGATTACGGTAGTTTTCGTAGAAAATGTTTCTATGTAGTATAATTTTATTGATATAAAGATTATGAATCTTTTTTTACGATGGTGTAAAATCCAAAATTAAGAGCACAGTCTAATTTCATAGTTTTAAGTTATCACTTCTGTTAGCAGTCGCCAATGACTGCCCGAAGTTTTATTCCCCCCAATAAATTCATTTGGGTTGATTTTTTTATATCGAAGGGCAGAAACTTTTACCCTACCCTGTAGAAAGAACTGTATGAAATAAGCTCAAAAATGTACGGCAAAACACAAAAGAAGAAAAATATATGGGAAGAAATTGCACGGAAAATTTCAATTTTTGAAATTTTTCATCAATACATATTTCCATTGCATTAAACATCATGCATTTTCTAAACATTTTTCACAGACCCATGCAATGGTCTACCGACTGTCGTACAACGTTTTTCTATGTGGTGTCTTATCGTGACGGAATAGTATGCGACAAGCTTAACATATATTCATTTATCTGGAGCTGAAAATTTCTATCGGAATATAGGCTGCAGCTGTTTTTTAATACCAGATGCTGCTATATACATAGTATGATGATCTAAATCTGGCCATTCTGAGTATTCTACGTTAAAAGCAACAGATTGTGTGTTAACTGCAGGTGTTACATGATCTAATAAAATAGCTGAGCTTGAAGTAACTCTGGTAGGGTTACTGTTCTGAAGTAACGAAATATTAATTGCTAACATATTATGATAATTTTTTATGTTAATAGCATTATGTTAATAGCATCTATACTGGTATCGGCAACAAGTACTGAGTTAGTAAATCTTTGGTACGAACCATCCACATATTCTATAAAGTCATCATTATCATCATGCTGAGTTCTATAGAAAGTTCCTAAGCTGATTGACCGAAAGTCACATTCAATAGAAATAATGATAGTATGGTATCTACTGTCATAATGGAGCAGTTTATACTGAATCATTTTTTTCACGTAAATAGCAATAACACCTCCTTGAGCATCATCTCTACAGTTATGCATTGAAACGGATATATCTAAGTTAAATAGGCCTACTTCATTACTACTAATCCATGTCTCATTTAGAATTGCTGCATCTAACTTGGGCTTAGAAATGCAGAATATCTCAAGTTCCGTAAACTTATTTCTGATGCTTCTTATATTCGCATAAAATATTTCAAGACACATTTTGTTTATATTTCCCTTAATCAAGTAATTAATCTTCCTTTGAACCGATGTTTTTCTCTTGAGATATTCTGGACATTCTCTACTAAATGATAGGTGTGAAGAGTTTGTACAACCAGCTAGTGAGCAGTTTGTACACTTAATAGTTTGCGAGTTGCAAACAAATGAGTTATGATGATCTGCACATTTCGCACACACATCTACATGGCTTTTGCAATTAATTGCTGTCGCCAGGTTTCTGAAATTTGTAACATCTGCTAATGTGTATGTCTTCTCTGCAAAAATGAGAATTCAATTCTATATTGACATATTTGTTCACCAGCTTTTCAAAAATAGAACCAATTATTTCCAAAGTAATTGAGTATTTTTTGGTCCTTTTATTTTGCCTGCAAAAAACTACCCTTATGCCACCTTCAGCGACATTCGAATTAAGAGAGGATATCTCCTTTGCGAACTCATTAGACGAAAAAGGCATGTCCAACCCATGAACAATTAGTCTTGGGGTTGTCTTTTGATGAGTCTACCGTATAAGACTTACCTAGAGACTGTAAGAGATTGTTCTTTAACGTCTGGCTCCCTTCGGTAGAATCCATCTAATCACACTGTCTCTCAATTCTTTACGGTGTGAAATTGGCACCTTAATCACCGAGGGAGTAGCTGACTCTTTAATTTTAAGAAGCGTTTGGGTTGTAGGTTGTGGATTTTTTTCATTCCACCGTTATATTTGTTACATGGTTTAAGAGTTGGTAGAGAATCGTTTTTTTGGATGCTAGCATAGGTAGGCTTCGAGCAGCTTTGAATCAAATTAGGGATTTCATCCAACTTCTTGGATAGTTCAAGTGAATTTTTTTCTAATTTTCTGGTGTTCCTTCACAATAGAAGAACATTGTTGTTCAACAACATCTTCAATAAGTGTTTTGTCCGCAGGGCACATCCAGAGTACCCACTTCACCGCCGCAGGGATGTTCATGTAGACATTTTCACACATTTTGTGTGAAACCACCCTATGCAAAAACTTATTCGACATCTAATTTTTACTAAACAACAACAATAAAAGTTGAAACAAAGAGGGAAAATATTGAAAAACATACCGTTAAGAGCTGCTGAATAATATAGCACAGATTCACTTGTGAAAATCGAGTAAAACTTTCACAAGAGTTAACGTATCGACAAACCAGTTATTATTACAACACCTTCAATCAAGAAAACTGACAAAAAAGACCGATTACCAGTGTACAATTGATAATTAAACAGCATCGAAATATCACTATACTACATCATACATTTCAAGTGTTTAAATCCACAGGCAAACGATGCCCCAATAAATTACTTACAGCAGGCGCTTAGTCCGCGGACTATACATCAAATTCCACCTAGATTATTTAGTTAATCTGCTGTAGACACTCAGGCCCTTTCCGAATTGACGTCTTCGCCTTTGTTTTCAGCTTGTTATAACAGAATGTGACGTCAGAACAAGTCGAGCTTGTTAGAATTCTTTTATCTACGGCTTGGCATTGCTCTCCTGTATAACAGTTGACGAAGTTACATTCTGATTTGCCTTTTCGTTCGCTTGATGGTGTTTTGAGGCAATATCACGAAGCAAAGCTAACGATTTCGGAAACCTCGTCGGTCTGCTTCAAGCTCTTAGAATAGCTCAGCTACTCTGCTGACGTCCCAATATGTCATAACAAGCTGAAGATGAGGACGTGAATTCGGACACGCCCATGGTATGCCACTTGCTTGCCCATCAGCCTGGCCATATAGTATGCCACTTGCTTAGCCATTTAGTATGCCACTTGCTTGGCCATATTTTGACAGTTTTTGATATTCAAAATGGCGTTGGACCGTGATCATGCTCCGTTTCTTACAAGAAAATAAAGGAATTCTGTATTCACAGGGATTTTAAGATCTCATTGAGTAATCAAAATAGGTTACAGAAGATGGAATGGTGGGAAATTGCGAAAAAGCGAAATTATGAAGAAAAAAATTTTGTTATATTTTAAACAGACATAATATGAATTTTGAAGGATGAGTAACTAAATGGAATTGCCTATTGATCATCGGCGGATTTTTTTAATGACTTCTACCCCATTTCCCTGCAAATCTTATAATGCTAGGCTTTACAGCGATTAGATCAAATCTGACCTGACCTATAGCTCGGACTAAGTGAATTGTCCTAAGGTGTTTACGTCGACCTGACGTAAAATTTGGTCGGATCGAATTTAGTCCTCGTTTGTACGTGATAGCTGTCATTTAGTTTAATTTTAGCTCATATGCACTGTAATTATACTTCCATTTGTCTCTCAAACATGTTTATTTCAATTACTTTGAGTCAAACGGGAAGATTGCTAGCTTATATTCAACATACATATATTAATAAAATGAATGCTCAGCAATATAGTCCACGACCTATTTTAAGGGCCTTTCCGAATTGACGTCATCGCGTTCAGCCTGTTAACACAGAATGTGACGTCAGATCAAATCGAGCCTGTCCGAATTCAATTATCCACGCCTTGAAATTGCTCTCCTGTATAATAGTTGACGAAGTCACGTTATGATTTGAGCTTTCGTCGGCTTGATGGTGCTTTGAGGCAATGTTACAAAGCAAAGCCATAGATTTCGGACAGACACCTCGTCTTGGTCTGCTTCAAACTGTTATGCGGCCCCTAGACGGTCAATATTACTGTGACAATATATTACAGAATAGTAATGCTGGGTGCCCCAGACGATCAATATTTTTGGGCAATATTATGTCGTTTGATTTTTCAGACCTAACATGTGTTAACGGCCACGAACGACAATATATTACTGAACCAATATTGGGCAATACCGACTACAGACGACGCAATATTTTCAATATTGCACAGTAAAAATCAATACCTTTTTGATTCAATCAATATATTGCACAATCCTTCAATATGATCCATAGATGATCAATATTATTGTGGAATAATATTGACCGTCTAGGGGCCGCATTAGAATAGCTTAGCTACTCTGCTGACGTCACAAAAGCTGAAGATGAGGACGAAGACGTGAATTCGGGAACGCCCCATATGGCCAGGCTAATGGCCAAGCAAGTGGCATACCATATGGCCGGCCAAAGGCCGCCTCCACTAGCCATTTCCATGGCAAGTCGTATCGTATGCCATGGGAAAAGGCTAGTGAAGGCAGCTTGTTAGGTCGGACCCATTGCGGCACGCGTGATTCACTCCGATGTGTGGAGTTTCGGATACCAGCTTGTGAGCAGTGAAATTTGTTTATCTGCCGCTCTTCTCCGGCTAAACCTTTTCGATCGATTGTGAAACAATCTGCAAATTGTCAAGTTTACATTCCAAGGTGGGAAAACTAGATTATGATTAATAAGGAATTAACGCACCTCGTACATATAACTTTGTGCCTGCGAGCATCGTTTTACCCAAGCCGAATGCATTATTAACCTGAAACCGACGTACATTGTACATATTATACACGTAAGGGACCAATTAAGGATTCTTGCCTTAATCAGTTCGGAGAGTTCATCCTAACCTGAGAAAAGTCAAAGTCGAATTTCCCTTGCTCTAACATGGCAAGCACCGAAACGAAAACATTTAAAATAACTATTGCCCGCAAAGCCAACATTTCACCGAAAATCCGACCAGCCTTCAAAACTTCATTTTCGAACCACTATACGAGTATGAAAAAAGAGGAAGAGTCATGAAAAGAAAACCATGAAGGTAGTAGACAATGGAGTGGCCCTTCTCATTTGATGTAGCAAATAATTGGCCAAGGCAGCCAATGCCAGGCCATCTGCTTGTGAGCTTTTGAGCCAACATGTGGACGACATCTGCCGGGCTGTCACCAGTGAGATAGAATAGTAATGACGTCACACTAAACTGTCAAAGTGTCGCGAAAAACACACGTAGTCTTATGGGACGTCCGCGGGAAAATGCTAATTGTACGGGTTGTGTTAAAGTGAGTGAAATGAAAACAAAGTGGTATATGCGCAACAGTGCTAGTGAACAGCTAAAACACAAATTAATGCGGTGCGTGCGGTATCATTGGAAAAATTCGCTACGAAATGTTTATCGGTTGGTGTTAGATTATGTGACGCTTTGTGTCGATTCACTATCGATACAATTGATTGACACAAAATGCAAGTTATGACTAAATATTATTACTACAACGCGTCCACGCACAAAAAATTAACGTTTTATTCATATTTTAGCTTAAAAACAGCAAGTGAAATCTCCGTGTGTGTCGGCACTGCCTCGTGGAAATGTCAAAATTCACGGCTAAATTGACGTCATAGCTAAAACTATTACGTAGCCTGACGGCCCGTACTTCTAGGAGGCATTGACTAAATTCACTTAATCCGTGTTATAGGCCCGGTCAAATTTTGTCTGACCGCTTGAATCCCTACATCTGATAGTCTAACTCAATCCAAGTCAGTCCAAAGCGATCCGGTTTGTATACTGTACTTATGAATCAGTGCTAGGACAGGACGTGACATTCGCTGTTCAATTGAGAAGTGAAACCCTTGGAACCGCAACTGATGAAACTTTACTTAGGATTTGTTTGATTATCAGTATGGCGCCAGTGTGTGATTTGGAAAATTTTAAACTCTGGGAAAAACACAGTCGGAGTGAATTGTATGTGGCACTCTGTAAGTTGATAGATTGTAAATATTCGTCTTTGCAGTTTTAGATATATCAAAAATGCGCTGAAAGATGAGGACAACAAACTCTTCCTGAATACCGCTCTGAGGTCTAATATTTGGCGGGCTATATATGAGCTATTTTGGCAGTGCATGCGGGGTCGCTTAAGGAAAGATACACTACAAAATACATTGAATGAAATTTTGGTAAATAAATTGATAATTTTTGGCTAGCGTATAATAAGTTGTGCTGCAGGTGTCATACCTAGACATTTCGTCGTCTGTTCTCGATGTAGTCAACATAATTGATGCGGAAACATCACTCTGTGTAGACGACCTATCTGACGAAAGAGACGCTTTTTGCAAGATTGTGAAAGATTTGGATAAAGTATTTCCAGATAAAATATTGAAGGAGAGAATCGAAATCGACACTTTGCAAGATGCAGGAACGGTTAAAAATAAAGTGTTTTACACCAAGTTCATAAAAGTTAAAACGAAGCTATAGTAAATGTTTTAATTTATAAAAATTAGCATATAACACAAAATTTTCAGTTACAAGCAACGGCGTTATAATTTGTTCCGAGAAGAATCGGAAGGATATGCTAAATTGATTACCGAGCTCAATCAAAGTCACGTCAATGAGAACGCGCTTATGATTCTCGATGTTATCCAGTCGCTAATCGGTAAGTCTTCAATATAAGGTGTGTTATTTTTGCTCCCCTATCCATAAGAGAACAATGCTATCCAGAATAGACGCATTGGAAATAACAACTCCTGTCTCAGTGAATTCACTGGGACAGGAGTTGTAGATGTTGGATTTGAGGATATGGGAAGCAAAAAAACACGCCTATCGTAATAAACTCTGATCTGCTTGAAATTCCAAAAGAATAAAAGACAACATATCAATTGAAATTTCCTTGAATATTGACTATTTCAGAGCCGATCAAAATAAATGATTTTGGCAAATGTTCTTTGATTCTTTAAGTAATAATCCATACATAATTTTATAGGTTGTTTCAACTTAGATCCGAACAGAGTTCTTGATATTATATTAGAATCCTTTGAGGCACGGCCTGAGAATCATAGTTTATTTATTCCGCTACTTCAATGCTATATGCGTAACGGAAACATCATCTGCGAAGTTTTGGGGCATAAATTTCGTTATTTTAGTGAAACCAAAACACCCGGAACACTTTATAAGATTACAGCTTTATTACTCAAGTATTCGGTAATCGACCTAGATGAAATCTATTTATGGGTAATAACTGGCTAAAAATTATTGTTTCAAATATAATGGTTTCTAATTTGTAGCTTAGCCCACCAGATAGATATATTTCCACGGAATGGGAAAGAGAATTAAAGGACGCCAGGGAATATGTTCGCAAATTGAATATTATCTCGACAAATAAGGAAAAAGAGCCAGAGCCTGAGACAACAATTGAAGATACCATGGTATGTGCCCAAGAATATAGTGTTTAATTGAATGTTATAATTATATATTATGCTTGTATAGGCATCTTACTTGCTCAATCAGAAATGGGGTCTTTGTGAAGCACTATTAAATGTGGGCGACTGGCCAAATGCTCAGAAATTAATCCAACAACTCCCAAACCAATGTGTTGTTGTAAACGAACCTGTGGCTAAAGCATTGGCTTATTGTATCAGTGTCAGTATTGATAGTTATTACAGGAAGGTGTGCCATATACCTCTAGTTCCAAAGCAAACAGAAAATTCACAAGATTTGACATTTATTAAAGGAACCGAGGTAAGACATAAAATTGAGTCCTGCATTTTATTTACATATTTTTCTAGGTAACTGATGTAAACGATCTTCGCATGAAAGTGTTTTCTATGATCACTACATTGGGGCCATCCTTACATTACAATACAATCTTACTTCAAAAAATTTTACGTATATTACGTAGCATCTTATCAGAAATGAACATTGATCTTCTAAATACACCACAGAATGGCACAAACGCAGAAATAGTGTATTTTGAAATTTTGTCACTTCTGGATTCGGCGATATTACCAGCACTTTCTTATTTGGACTGCAATTGTTGCGTCGCTGAAGAAATATGGACTGTTCTTAAATTTTATCCATATCAATTCAGGTAATGTGCGTATTGAATATAAGCTTATTTTCAAAATTTTCGTTTAGACAGTAAGAACACGAAATTTAGACCCTTTGTTTATTTTTGTTTACCGGTAATATATTTATAGACGCCTTTTAAACTAAGGCTGCCTGCTATTGTGTTGCTGCGTGACATTGAGTTGGGTTTTTAAATATCAAAATATTTATTTTTCTAAGATAATAAAAATTATATACAATCCTTTAATCCTATGTGCCACATACTTAAATATGGAACATCTAATTTTGATTATGTATTTTTAATTTGAAAAGTTAAAAGCGTTATATTCTGTCTGTTTTTAGCCTCTTAGTTTGATTTCGTTTGAAAAATGATGCGCTTGCACCAAAGCGACGTTCGCCCCAATTACCTTTCTCCTTAATCTTTCATTCTTAGCAAACACTATTTTTTGCCAATCAAGTACAGTTCAGGTGGTCTCGTGCCATCGATATACATCTGACCAATTTTCTTTTCTCTCGAATGGCTTGCCCAATGACCTGTCATTGACTATCCAGGTATATTTCACTGTTTTTGCATTTTTAAAAATCTGAGTTATACATACATATACAACGGCTCAACCCTATAATCGGACAACGATAGTACTCGGCTAAAACATGTGAAAACTTGGCGAAAACATTGCGCAATATAAGGTATATATACCTGACATTTTTTCTCGTTTTTTTTTATATTTTTAACACTTATAACAGAATAGCGCATTTTTGAATTCATACGTGAGAAGATCAAGCATAACAATAAACAACTCTACACAACAAGTCAAACAAATAATCCGATATACTAGAAAAAGTTAATAAATCATTTATATTTTAGTGTTAGTACCTACTTAGTTGCAAATCCTTTTGAATCAATCACAGCTTTTGATCGCTTTGACATTGATTGGACTAAATTTTCACAAAACTTGAGTTCAGTTTTACTCCATTCATTCTGTAATAGTAATCATCCATTTATTCTGTAATTTAATTGGTATAGTATTAAATTATTTATAGTAGAGCCTTCTTGAAAGTTCTTCCCACAAATGTTCGATAACATTCGAATGCCCAAAATGCCCAATTTTTCGCATTTTGCTTGACATTTTTTTTAGAATATTCATATATATATATATATATATATATATATATATATATATATATATATATATATATATATATATATATATATATATATATATATATATATTTGTGTGTATATATATATATATATATATATATATATATATATATATATATATATATATATATATATATATATATATATATATATATATATGTGTATATATATATATATATATTTGTGTATATATATATATATATATATATATGTATATATATATATATATATATATATA